>JACXGI010011476.1:0-24893 GCA_016801175.1 Esox masquinongy | reverse complement strand
TGTGTTGCCTACAGAACTAGACTGAGAGACCATTTAAAGGCCTTTGCAGGTGTTTTGGGTTAATTAGCTGATTAGAGTGTGGCACCAGGTGTCTTCAATATTGAACCTTTTCACAATATTCTAATTTTCTGAGATACTGAATTTGGGGTTTTCATTGGTTGTCAGTTATAATCATCAAAATTAAAAGAAATAAACACTTCAAATATATCAGTCTGTGTGGAATGAATGTATATATTATAAAAGTTTCACTTTTTGAATGGAATTACTGAAATAAATCAACTTTTTGATGATATTCTAATTTTATGACCAGCACCTGTACAAAAACACAGTAGAAAAACTTTATATTAAATCACTTTCACTCACAGTCCTCCATTGAAAGACGTTTACATGTCTTTACAATCAATTAACATGCCATTGACAAACAGATAATGACAAACTGCAGTTGGAGAAAAAGACACACATCATTTTAGTTACCTAGTAAGCAGTCAGTACTGCACTTCATCGCACTACAGGGAATAGGGCTAAATATACATATATTGTATATTTAGCCTTGTATGTATATATCTGTCTCACGCACGCACACACGCACCCCCTAGTGTAAGTTTGGTAAGATGTTGAATGACATGTTTGTCTTTTTTAAAAGGATAAAGTGTGACACTGATTGCTTACAAGGTAACTAAAATGACATGTCTTTTTCTCCAAATGGAGTTTGTCATTATCTGTCCATGTTATATCTGTAAATATATTAAGTTATATGTTGTTTTTTTACAGAGAAAATTGGTTGTTGCATTTTGCTGACCAAACAGTAACCATTGACCACAATGCATTATGAAAGTGTCTAACAATTTTATACAATTTTATAGGGAATTAACAATAAAAACAGAAAGTGTGAAAAGAAAGCCACAAATGAAAATGGGTGAACTTCTCCTTTCATTTCCCAGGCAACAATAAAGCACTAAGGCTTTGAATTTATAGTAGCTACACCACACCAGTTAAATCATTCACAAGGCAAAGTTGACCCATTTCACATACCCCACCATTCAGTAAGACATCCACTGAAAAAGAAAAACATTTGAGATGTATTTTACTTAGAGCCTATAACAACTGACATTTTCAGCCATTTACACAAAAAATGTTTATCTCCCATGCAAATCTGGCAACAAGTCTCATTCATTTAAAAAAAAAACTGTTGTGGCATAAAATGCTACTTTGGACTTACATTACAATAAATTTTCTAAAGACGAACGTTTTTACACGTTTTTGAAGAAGACTTGAGATGCTTGATTATTTTGTTGTGTAAACTTGCAGGTATTGATAGCTTGAGGCGTCACCTCTCGAGGTAGCGTGTGCATCATTTTAGATAGAGTCCCCCTGGATGTTTGCAGATGTGAAGACAATTGTGTATCTGAACTGTATTAAGTTTCTGTGCAGTGCGCATGCTTATCGCATATTTTCCCTTGAGTGACTCCCACAAAGGCTGCGTGGTACATCACGACCATGCCTGTGTAAATTGAAACGCTATGGGAATATTATGAAAACTTAGGTAAGTCTATCTAGCGTGTTATTCTCTCCCTCTTAATGTATATTAGCCTTATATTTAAAAAGATTTGTCTTCGACATATCCCTCTTTGACCTTGACTTTTCATCAAGTCTATTTGAGACTTCTATGTTGTTAATATTTGGATTTCCCAAACAGAATGTGTTATAAGCAGTTTGAAGAGGACATATCATTGTTCATCCTTGGGCACTAAAGATGTGACTTTTTCCAAATACTACTACAGAATCACTATGACACAATCACTGGTAACGTGGATCTGTATATAACATCAACACAAAAAACCTCAGAAAATGTATTATTAATGTAAAGAAATTATAAAAATAGCACTGAATTGACAAGCCACCTTTGGCATCCCTGCCTGGCAGGCTCCCCTCTGTTCACTGGTAGAATTTGTCTCCGGTGCATTACGGGGGCTGACTCATTGGCTTGCTGGTGTTGCTCCATGTCATCCCTAAGAGGGTGTTTTTCACCATACTCATGGGTTCAGTCACTAACAGGATCTTTCTTTCCGCCTTTACATCCCTGGGGCTTGTGAGTTGGGAAAGAACTCTCTGGGCTATACTCAACCTTGTTGCACAGTGGTCTGTTGGTGTCCCTTTGGTGGTGCAGGGCTATCTTTGGCAAAGTGGGTGGAGCCATTTCCAAATATTTTGGCATTTACTTCCAAAAAGTAACTTTCTGAATACTTCTATAACATGTAAATATGTAGAAAAGGTTTTGTTCAAAACAAAAAAAAAAGAGACTTAAAATTGATTTACACAGCTGGGATTTGCCCCAGAACCACACAATACTATATATATTTTTATGATACTTAGGTACTGACATGATATGCATTGCAATTCTTATGGAGCAGATAAAATTGTTAGGTCTAACTTTGCTTGTCACTTAACATTTAATTATTAAATATAGTTGGGGTTTTGGTAACAGAATGACAAGACATAAGAAACATCAAAGATATTCATAACTAAATCAAGAGAGCTCAGAAGCATTTTTTTTCCAAGGGGAGACCCGTGAGAAATGGAAATGACGACCTGATGTTTTATACATTTGGTGGGTTATCAGACTCCCAGTCAATCTATGAAAATATTTCTTAAACTAACAGAAGGCAAATAATTTCTGCAAAACTAAACATCAACATTGATAGTTGGCAAGGTTATTTAATTCAACATTGTGTTTTAATGCATTTCTAAAAACATTTTATCTGCACCTGTGAACTTCACATTTAATATTCACAAGGTTTTCTACATAAACTACCTTTTTCCAAACTGACCTAATGGGTCAATCCCATTCTTTAAGAGAAGGAAACCCATCCACTCATTTGGTACTATGTACTGTACAGTACATCTTGAGACCATGTACACTACATCTTGTCATGCTAATTTCATTGTCATTCTGAATCTGTGCCAATGTTTTTCACTATGTAGGTTACATTTGGGCCAGAGACCTGTGCAGTTGATTCTAAAGAAGGATGTGAAACTGACCTTGATTTAATTATATTCCCTTCTTTTTTCCCAAGTTTATCTTGTTCAGTACAGGCTCTGCTGAGACCGGCCTTAATGTTTTTGCAGCATAAACTTCCTAATCGGTAACCGAACTCCATATATTTTCCCTAAAGGGCAGAAGAAAAAAATCCAACAATTTATCTTAATGTATTCTGTGAGTCACAGAGATGTAACAAACTGCTTCGCTCTGCAGTGCTCTGGTCCATCAGACCAATCAGTTAAGCAGTGTATCCGCTCATTCCACTGATTACAGCCTTTGTTAGGACAGCTACCAGAAACAACCAGAACAGACCATGAAAAAAGCACACTGACAAAACAAAAAACTATGGGCCGAAAGTGTGGCCGGCGTTTCAGCACAACTTACGGAAACTAGTGAGCCTCGTGTTAAGCTGTGTTCAAACAAATGACTGCATCCCTCAACTGTCTTCCTAGGCACTACGAAAAGAAAGGAACTGGGTGTCTGTAGTAAACTGGTCTGAGGCTCTCAGCATGACATTAAACATCCTGGGAAACAAAGGCTGTGACCTGCTTTTCTCAAATTTGGGTCAGCATTGAATAGGAAGTTGAGAAACAGAGTGCTTTTGATTTGTTTATAAACACAGCATTGGAGAGACTGCCTCTAAAGAAGCATCTTAAGCCATAACTGATAGTCCCTGTTGGATGAATACAAAGACTTCTTTGCCTCACAGATAGCTCACTAACAGCAGACAGTTAGTGTGAACAATCTGTTTTGTAGTCCCAGAGTCAACAGCTTAAAAAGTCAAAGTCCAACTGCTCATCTAAGTACGCACAGGCACTCAATTCATGACATACACATGCCAACACAGCAATAAACTAGAAAACTAATGATGATCAGAGCAGTTGAGGTCCCTGTCTGTTAGGGAAAAAAGAGGGGGTGTGGGTGTGGGAAGCAGAATCTAGTGTTAATATCTAACCTTGAACTCAATCTCTCCAATTCTCAGAACTCATTTATGGTTTTTGTACACAAAAAGATTGGCAAATTCCCTTGAGACAGAGGACATGCACTACAAAACATTTGAACTACAAAACATTTGAACATCTTTCATGTTATACAACACAGTGTAACTGAACACAGATAATAGCGTAGGGCGCATTTTTATCTGAAGAGTGAATCTCAATGCCCCATGGCAGTGAATGGGACACTGCCCTCCGTAGGATCATCCCTTCAATTTTCAAATTGGTATTTCTCATTCCACACCTCACCTCATAGCTGACGTGTTTAGCATTTTGGAACATATGTCGCTATACATCACAGTTGGATGCTACACAATTGTGGTGGGTGATGAGAGTTTCCCTCTTTCCATGTAAAGTGCTTTGAATAACTCACTAGTCCAAAGGTTTTGTATAAATCCAATTCATTACCATAACCTGTTGCCCATACAAAACAAGAAATGGTTATATCCAGTAGAAAGTAAAGCATGGAAACAGATAGCTAGTAATGGGCTTTGCCATGCCATACTTTGTATTGGCTTTAGGCCACAGAGTAATCGAGTACACATAGTTTCAGTGATAACTATGATCTACATTCAATCCCATGTTGCAAAAAGGATAAGTGTTTAAAAAAACATTGTCCCAGTTTCTCTACCACATTATAAACCATTATTCTAACCAGACGTCTGTGTAAGCCATTCTGATGCAACTCAATGACATCCTGATGGATTTTAGACTCCAATAACGTCCTTCTGATTTTACACTCCAGTCAACTCATTCTGTTACCTGAGTAAAGCCCAACAGACTCATTTCAAGTTTCTATAGACGTAAATAGGTATTGTTTTTCTATTACTCTTCTTTTTTTGAGGGGGATGGTATTACAATGTTACTGTTGGATGTCGAACGGAAGTTAAACATAATTAAACTGCAAACGTTGACAAATAAAACAGCATCTGAATGTATTGTCAGAATACAACGCTTCATCCGTTACTTCTACTAGAGGAAATGTAGGCTACATTGTTGCCATAGCGCGAGCATCAAACAACTAATTGAAAAGAGCAGCAAAATAGTAGCAACAATGTATCACTTTTTGTTGAATAATATTGCATCTTCTCTTTTAATGAGTTATTTACAAATTCCAATTAATCAAGTAGTGTTCTAGTTAATTAGGTGAATAGCTTATTGATCTTACCTTAGGTTAGCAACATAGCCGAGGCTACATAAGCCAAAAGAATGCCGTAAAAAGGCTTTGTTACTGTATCGTATCCTAACCATAAGCCATATCACGGAGCTATTGTTAGGTTGTTGACAGCATTTCGATTATTCCTGCTTAACCGATCGCTTTCCCAGTGTCGTACGGAATAGGTTCGACTGAATCGGAAATTATGACAGTAAAAGTGGGCATGCAAATAAATATTTCGCTATCCTGTTAATGTTAGCCATGTTCATAACCCTGTAATTAGCCTAGCCTACATGTCGGTTGCTATGCCCGCTTTGACTTGCTCCGTGGAGACTTGATAAGTTCTGGGGGGTTTACTCGTCAAAAAGGGATAGGCTATAGACCTGCAAAAGATTGTTGATTAAATAGTTTGAAATGTCACTGTACCTTGATCAGACTTCAAGATGTTTGAGCCTTTAGGTAGGCCTACTTCGCTTCTTTTAGAAATTATTCTCCCTTTCAAGTTGATTCCCGTCTCAAGTTATGATGATTCCCTTTAGAAAAAAATAGTCCGACACAACTCCCATTTTAACACCTATCATTAAGCATAGATCGACGCAATATACACCGGAAGAATCTCGTATGTGCCTTTAGATCCACTTTGCATCGACTTTTTAGTAAATTGCATTTATTTTTAGGAGAATAGAAACTCAAGACGTGTTCCTTTGCTCGGCTGATTTTTTTACCCTCTGCCTTGCGCGGCGCCTGGTTGGGTGGGTGGTGTGCAGTGGTGGTGCGGCCTATCCCAACGCTGTTTGCTAACTGGTTAGGGTCTGGAATGAGTAGTGATTTGTCAGCGTGCGAGCGCCGTCTAGCTGTTTGTGAGTGCACTATATTGGCCAGAGGTGCGTTCATTACCTTGAACATTTGCTACGTTGCAAAACGTGAATTACACGTCTCCCAAAATAATACCGTAGCCTAAATTCATAATTTAAACAGACTTCGGGATACGTTTGCTCTGTTTGTGGCGAGGTGTGGATTGAAGCGACGACTGACGTATATATAGAACCTCATCCATGCCGACAGCTTCTCCAACCCACAGCGTTCCCAACCTAAATCCCAACCATTCCCGCTTTTTCAACTGGTCGTTCAATGCATTGTTTTTCTTCATTTCAACTAAATGCAGCCCATGAGATGACAATGGCCCTACGCTCTAGTATTCATACAATTCATAAAGTGCGTTTTGTTAGTATTTTAAAGCCACCGTATTTGCTTTGGCTAACATGGGGCGGGGGAACCAACATTCAAAAAGGGAACAAAAGCATCATATATCGTCTACACATGCATACACATTTGTATTTGATTTCTATTATAAAGGCTGGATTTCTGTAAAATATTTGTTGACTAAGTATAGCTACCCGGAGAGAAACAATGCGCTTCCCAGATCATCACACATACACCTACCTGCATCTTTTACTGTGCTTTCAAATTATTAACAGTAACAGTGTGAAGATAAAATAAAATATTCTGATATGTAATCAATCAAGCGTAAATAATTCAACAATAGACTATATACCTAATCAATTATTTACCGATGGATTTGTTTTCAAGCTTATTTGTCCCAGAGGGCAAATAGGTTATATCGGTTGCAATATGTTTAGTATTATTGGCGATAAAAAGGTAGGTTACAAACATAGAAAACTGGGCTCTTAAATTCAGCTGTCTGTCTAAGAACCCTTTGAATAATTATGGTGGCTTCCATGTAGAATTCTGTGTAAAAAGTGTCCTACACGGAACCAAAACACATTTAGCTTGTTTACCTATAACTAAGAGTTCCACTCCGTTTCACGGAGTGTATATTGATGATTGTTGATCGTATGTATGGCCTTTCATGTGGAATTCACAGCCATGATTGAAGTACCAATATCTTCCAAAGGAGGGTGACATATTACATAAAATGACCATAGTAGATTCTGGAGGTCTGGCCTTCTGTTACTATTGTTTTCAAAAGGTTACTGCTGTTACAAAAAATAAACATAGCATTTGTTACTGCCTACATTGTTATCATAGTAACTTAGGTGATTATTCAAATACTATTCACAATGATTTTGATATGGTTGGCATAAGCCGTCAATTCTGAAATATTGTAGGCCTATTTTTTCTTAATAGTCTTCCACTCAAACTGAAATTGGATCAAAATGCTCAAAATAAAATGCAATGTCATGTCTCAGAATTGGTCGTGTAGCATATGCCCTGAAAAAAGAGATTTCCAACTGCAGTGCAACATATGTGGACCTTTAGATTAGTATGTTTACAGTAACCAGCCTGCATATTAACTCTTTACCAGTCTGAGATGAAAAACGTCTGTTTCAGCAATACCCACAACCTCCTGTCTCCTAGTGACCAATGACACATGAAACAGCTAGCTGTTATGATTGTTGTGTTATTTTAGTGTCAGTTGCTGACCTTATTTTGTCTAACGTAATCTGATGATTAATGTGATATGAATTTTTCAGCTAAACATCCATGCAGAATTCGTGACCTGGGATTAAACCATTGCCATAGTGGGCTACAGTCAGCACTCATTTTATTTTTTTGACAATGGTGAGTTTTGTGGTCTGGGCCCTGTTGTAGTGACTCCTCCCTTTGGACGATAATGATTAGAGTCTCACAGGATGTGCTGTTCTGAGGTTTTACAGTGTAATTGAGAGTCTGCTGTCCAGAAGTCAAGAGAACCTGACTTTAGCCAGAGGACTAACAGCCGGTTTACACTATGATATATTTTCCAAATCTAAGTAAAAAGATGTTTGCTCTTTTTAGGGGACCCACAGGGTTCCTGGTTCAAACAAAGACAGTTCTTCAGGACCACAGATCAAATATCTGCAGCAAGCCACCCAAAGACAAGATCGGACCCGGGGTAGGAATCAAAGCTCCTAATCTCTCTGTCCAATCTTTCGTAACCTTATTACTGCAACCAGAAAAAAGTTGTTTTTGGCATTTGTGTTGTGCCATTAACCAATTTATTTTACCAGCATTTGCATTATTTTTTGTTGCCTGGAAACGTTTGAAAGTGTATTCTCTATTACAATTTAATGTCAGAGTTAAAGACTGAGGCAACCATATATTAAAGACATCACTTAACATTCTCTAATCTGGTGAATTCAAGCGAGGTGGGTTTTCCCGCTGAAACAACGTTTTATTTATTTCTTATTTATTAGTTAGTAGGACCAATCTATTCCCTCTGCCATCCACTCAGCTTTCCTCAGGGACATCTCCAGGGGTTTTTAACAGATCATTTATGGGTGTAGCTATGAAACCCACAGTGACAAGGGAAGATGTTGTGGAGGCAGTGGGATGGAGACTGTGCAAGAGAGACCATGATATAATCTCATTACAGCCAAGGATCATGACCCTCTGGGGGGCAGGTCAATTGGTTCACCCAGCTGTAAACTTACAGCATGAGGAACACAGAGGGCTTGATGAATAGAGACAGGAAGTTGGTGTCTATGAGAAAGAGAGAGCATTTCGTTCAGTATTTATTATTTAAATGTGTATGTGGTCTCCTTGTTTCCCTCACAGCAATCTCTCTTCACGATATCAGTGTTTGCATTGGCTCTCCTGGCACCGGCTGGATGGATCATGCACCATATCCCAGATTACCGCCAAAGAACCCCTCCAGAACCTTGACTGGGCTACACCGCCCTGCACTGGATGACATCAGAGAAACCTTATTCAGACACAAAAGCACAATCTAAATGTACCTAATGTTAATACTACGTAAGATAAATGAAATTGTAAACAGATGAACAAGATAACAATTTACCGGATGGATTGAATACTTAAGGAATGTCACTAGAAGGGGTGTTGCATATGGCCAATACGGTTAAGAAATGTTCTTAGGCATAATGAAACGCGCAATGTCTGCTTACAGCCAAGCTTTCAGCTAGTCAGCATTCAGAACCATTTATATTGTTTTGTATTTGCAATTTACTTAATTTCTACGTGGGTGTGATTGTGAAATTGAATATTTTTGTCTTGATGGCACTGTACATGCATTATGGATTTAGACCTTAAATTAGCCCTGCTTCTATTTGTAATCATACCTCTGCCTTTGCAGCAAGGGACATACTATCTGACTCAGATCAATAAAAATATATTTGGCACATTGTTGCACTGCTGATGGTCTTTGTTGTAGAAATGAAACATTGTTTTGGCAACCTGATCAACAGCCTACTAATTTTTCAGCTCCACATATCCAAGCTGTATGTAACTTCAGTTGAATGTGTGTTTTTTTGTCTTCTAGGGAACAAGGGATAACCAGGAGTCAGTAGGTCAGTTTAGGAATGGGCTTCTGAGACAGGATGTTGTTACTTCATCAGCTGGAGATGGGAATGGGAATACACCAGTCTTGGTTTTGGCGCACACTGAGATCTGTTGAGAGGGATTATAGTTAAGGTTGTAGTGAAACTAAAAATCTTGTTTATCGTTAGCTGGGATGAACTGGAACGAATTCCAATTACTCCCTAAGGCCTAAAGAACAAAAAACCAATCCTGATATATAATGCCATAAACCCCCAGTGACAATGAAAATACTATATGATTCAATTTCCCCGCACCACTCACTGCTGTTCTAATGGCTCATGACTTCCACAAAGTAGTAGTTTCTTTTTGAAATATTGTGCTTGTCAAAAATCTCAGGAAAACATCTGTTGCTTGATAATAAATTATGTAAAATGGCGATAGTCTGAGAGCAGCCTAAGTATGACACCACGTTTAAACCTCCCTCTCTGAATCTCAGTCGATGCTGATTTAGGAGGACAACGATAGCACACTCATCTCGAGGCGGGTGTTTGAAATCACTTTCTTGAATGACAATTTGTCAGCGTCGGACCAGTCCATTTGGAAAGGTAGTCTACCTGCTGATTTGGGTCCGGCTTTTCCTATCAACACAATGAAAGAAACATGTCCAAATGTTAAAACATATCCACCCAAGACACCGCATATATTTAGATTACTTGCATGTCCAATTCAATCGATTGCAATTGCTGTTAACCTGTCTCATAGGAACATTGGTACAACCAGAGCGATTCTGTGCGCAAGGAGGGGGTTATTCACTTTTTCAAGACTAAGGCGGAGCAACACCGTAGGGGAGGAAAAAAACAGTTGACAGTGTTTATTTTATGATTCGTGAAGTGTTTCCACAATGTCTACGAAAGCAGAGCAATGTAAGTACTATTATTTAAGAATTTCATAGTATATCCTTACATTTTAAGGTGTCATGTATTAGTAAGAAAGCAGATGAAGGGTGCTGTCCTTGGTGATGAATCCGCGGTTGCTAAGGCAGGTTGCAACACGTCCTCGCTCTGCAGAGAGTGGTTTGGTCTTGGGGTAGTGTAGGAAATGCGCTATTTTCTGGCGGTGGTCAACAAAAAGAAATAGGGAAAAATAATAATAGATATTAAGTATTAATTTGTCATTGACATGTTAAAAGATGGGTTGGTGCAGCGAATGATATGTAGTGGTTTCAAGGTCGATTTGACACATTTCCAAACAATATGGTGGCATTGGTGATCAATAATGTGGCTGGTTGCTTTTGCTTCTTCACACAACACATTTTTCCTTGACATAATATATAAGGGGTTTTGGTAATTTGCCTCTGAACAGGTGGATGAACCGATTGATGTTACATTGTATTTGATAAACTATCAGATTATTTAACCTAGTTAAGGAGAGTGAATCAATGCATATCTTAGGTTCATAAACAGTTTGGGGTTTGTTGTTGTTAATTAACACACCTTGAAATAACTCAACATTTCTTAAAGGGATGCCTAGGGATTTTGGATAATTTTCCCCTTACCCTGATCGGCCAAGCACATGGATGTAATTTGTATTGCGGAGTTAGATTTATCAGAAGCTTCCTAGTGGTGGGCTACATTACACTTTAATTGATCTGCCAATCAGAATTGATGTTTTAGCCCTGACCTTTTTATTCATTTAACTAAAACATAAATCTTTTTTACAATAACCCTACATGTTTATCAGTATGGATTTAGCAAGTCAGACCATTAGCAATGTAAAACAAACTAACTAACTTATTAATCAAACTAGCATTATCTCATTGGTTAAATAATTTTATTGGCTTAAAGAGATTCCAGTTTCCAGTTCCTATATAGGTTCAACAATACACATTATACAATTATAAAACAATCTTATTGTTGATGAGATATTGTTAATGACGAACACGTAAATTCAGACTAGTCTCCGCGAGCAATTTAGGAAGCATATCAGGCTGGTTTCAGGGGTAATACGTAAGATAATATACGTAAATCTTTGAGAACCAAATGCGTAAAAAATGTTAAGATACGTTTGGGTACAGATTGGCCACTAGGGGCAGTGGTGAGTGCATTTAGTACTGTAATACCTAACCTTAATCCTAACCTTAAATCTAATTCGTAACATATACATTTTTGTAAATTTGTCAAGACCAGTATGTAGGAAATGTCTTTTAGGCATTTCCTTTACTGCCCGCTACGTTAAGTTACTGGGAAAGTTCCTGTGACTTCAGCACATCATGGACTAGTCTAAGCCAGCACCCCCCACAACCCCACACCTTGTGTACAAACCTTTAAGGGTATTCTATTACAGAAGCATTCTGGGATTTTTGGCCACTGGTTGTAACAATGGCTAAAATAGATCCCCAAAAATGGTGTACTAGAATATGACTTGTATGTACCGATATGTGCCCCTGTCATTAAAACTCCTGGATTTCAAACTTGGTATTTCATTGCTAACTGAGGTGTGCTGCAGCACCATGTCTTTCCTGTAAAATATATTTAAACATTTTCAAACTAGTGTTTATTGGGAGGGCAAATAAAGCACTTAACAAGCACTTACAAGCAATCACTTTGACATGCAAAAACACAGAATCCTACTCATTAGTTCCACTTGCTATTTACTTTACTTTGGTTTTGAGACAACATCTGAGAGCTTTAAACAGGGCATCTGGCTCACAGCCAACAGGCAGCCTGCTTACAAATGTAATCAACTTTCACCTGATGTTAAACATGCTTATCAGGGTGGCCGCGACAGATAATAGCACTTAGTCATTGATGAAAGATTTTTTTTGCCGTGCAGCAACACCATGCAGTAAAAGTTGAAGTTTTCACACTGCAAACTTTAATTTAAAATGTTCCTTTCAATTTGTCCAAAGCCATGCCTTCATGCCTACACTGAAACATTAAATATCCAGAGTCATTCAGTGGTCAAGGCTGCTGCCTCTGGTATACATTTTTTGTTGTTGCATGCGTTCGAATTCACCGAAACTTTCTCCTCTGTCTTTCCCCAGTATCTCTGTCAAGAAAACATTAAAATGCTCTACATTAATTTCTGGATTTCTGGTTTTGCAAAGTCTGTCTCAAGTGACGCCCTGTGTTTATCTTTACAGGCTAAATATCACTGTTATGAAATTAGCAAGAAAAGGGATATTAACTAATGTGTACAGCCTACACCTCTAACACACACATAGACAAAACCATAGAGACAGGCAGAAAGGCTGTGGGGAGGGTGTTATTGTATTTTGTGACTTGTCATTTGCAGGTCAGCAACAGCTAAACTCAGCAACTACTCACACCAAAAAACCACCCTCTCCGGGGCTGGTTGTGACCTAGCAATATAAACACAAAGGTCACATAAAGACAGACAGAGAAGGTGCCACAGGGACCCTGACCCTTTGCCATGCATATCAATGACCAGGCATATACTGTTTCACCACCAACATAAACCACTGCTCCCCTGGTTATACAGAAAGCCTTCATCACACTTCATTTATTTGTTACTCTGCTCTTTATTTTGTTTAGTTGCCTCTAAGATACGATACTTGCAAGAGTATCACAACCGCGTGCAACACAATATTTACCCCGTGCCCTCCGGAACAGACATTGCAAACACACTGAAATACTTTTCTCAAACCCTGCTCAGGTAAGTACCCTGCGCTGGAACCTCAGGTGAAGTAATGAAGTGTGACAATATTTCTTGTTTAGTTTCAGAGGAAAGCTGACCAGGGTTGAGCCTAATTCTAATATACTGTATTCAAAAATATGACAGCATAACTTCGGGTAGGAAGTCAGGATAATTGCGGGTAGAAAAACATTATCATACAGTGCAAGTGCACTTATTAAGAATCCTAGAGATTTGTCTTGCTCCATCCTCTGCATGTGTGACGTCCTAATAATGTTTCTCTGTGTGGACTGTGATCCCACACGTCTCCTAGGAGTCAACACGCAAGCTCCTCTTATAGCTCCATGGCTGTTATATTTTCTAGGAGGTCCTGTGAAAAAAATGTTGGTTGGGTTCCAATGAAAAAATCAAATCTGACAACGTAACCCTTTCCCATGTATGTGTGTGTGGCCAAAAAGAAAAGGTCAGATTTGAAGTTGATTTTGTCATTCAGTAGGAGGTTGATGAATAATGATGTAAATAATGAGGCTGTTGTGCTGAGTGTACTGGGTAAGGTGGGCGTTCCTGTATGGTGCCAGGTAGGTCAGTGGTTAGGGCATCTGACCAGTAACCGAAAGGATGCTAGATTGAATCCCGGAGCCTGTACGGTGAATAATCTTTTGTTCTGTTCCTGAGCAAGGCAGTTATTCGCTCACATGTCAATGCTGAATGTAAATGTGTCAATCCATCTACCTGGTAAAGTTAGGGTAAAAAAAAAACTCAGATAACTTGGAACCCCTCTGTAGGTCTAGTGGGAGCTTGGAAAATGCATGTGTCTTTGGATGGCCTGAAGTATCACTCCCAGAGGGGGTCTGATCATCTGGTTCCTTGGGATTTGACTGTCCTCAGTGTGCTGTGACCGAGGGCCTGGGGAAGGAATGACATGTCCCCTCAGAACAGGTCAAGGAGCCTTGGCAACAATCATGGACAAAACCACAGTGACATTTATGTAGTTCTTCAGTTTGAGCAGAGATCTCTGTAAGAATGAGCCGTGCTCTGATCATTAGCTACAGACATCGTTTTAATTAGGCGCTGTATATCTAAAAGGATGGAATTTAGGGAGACAGATATTTCAGATTCCATATGTTTAAGAAAATTATGGGATTATGACAATTTGTGGCCAAATTATGATCATTTTGAAATCAAACGTCATGTATCCTGGATGTTTCTGACTTACTTTCTAGCTGTAAAAGCTAGTGTGTTTTTACAAGCCTGGCATCCTGTTTGTCCTTGGCACAGATAGAGGGTGACAGGGTCTGTGATTGTACAAGCCTGTGTTGTGGCAGCATGTTAACTGGAATGACAGTTGTGTCTGTGAGGTTCAGTGTCGCTGGGCTGCGGAGGGAATCGCACTGGTAGGAGACAGTAATTTTCGCCTGATGTTTTTCTATAGCCAGATCTCCTCCCTCTCAACTCACACAACAAGCCAAGCTCTGAAACCACAATGCGTTGCTCTGTAAACTCTGAGACATTCAGACAGACACCTGTGTTTCATTGGCCTGGGGTGAAGAGAAGGAGAGTGAGTGTGAACACAAGAGAAGGAGCGCTGATGCTTGAAAACTGGAACAAGCATATGTCACGTTCCTGAAAAGAAAGAGTCCCGCACAGGTGGAGGATGGAGTAGCCAAATTAAAATTTTGTTAATTTTACAACGTAAAGACCTATCAGTGTAAAACAATGACAGTAATCGAGTGAAGAGATGGGGCTACCTGGACTCAGTTGAAGAGGGCTTACACCAAAAAGCTTTTATGAAACATGTCATATTACAATAGTCAATAGTCAAATATGATGTACAGTAGTTACCAATAGTTGATTCCCAGCCAGTCATCCAGAAAGTAACACAAGCTGTTTAGTCGGCATCAGTGAGCCATGGATTCAGTTGCCCTGACCCCATGCCAAATTCATTATATCATTGGAGTGACTGAGGAACCAAGAGGCAGTCTGACACTGAGTCAAGACGATGTATCAAAGCATTCAAATAGTACATATACCATAGTCTATTATTTTCAGTAGAATGTAACTCGTAATCAGTGGCTCACTCATGTTTGGAAGCAACTCGGTATTGCTGCCGTTAGCGAACACATTTGGAACATAGCCAAGGTGCAGGGTGTTTTACCTGATCTAAGATGTCTTACTGTGTGTGCATAACATGTGTCTGTGTACTGTATGTGCGTTTGTTTGAGTGTCTGTATGTATGTGAATGTGTCTGTTTGTGTGTGTTCAATCTAGTTATGTAGTTTAAATGCCAAGAGTGCAGTGATATTAAGTCATACTCCGCTAGATATAAGGATTATCTTCCCATATTTGTAAACTGACTATTCGTTCCAAAACCCTAAAAGAAACTTGAAATGTTTTTTTAAACTTTGGTTTCTGGCATTTAAAATATTCCAACATTGCCAAATTCTCACGGAGTATAACTTTCAAGGGGAATAGACAGAGGAAGGAAAGTGTTACGTGGTGTTGATATTGTCAAATGTTATAATGGTAGGCTATTCTGTATCTCTAGATTAACATCTTACTCATTGCCCCTGTATGAATGACCTTTCAAAAAAATACATCAGCATTTGTAATCTGGGCTCTCATGCTAAATACCTCCAAATCATTTTACTGACAGAACAGCTTAGTGCTTTTACATAATGTTTAGTAAAAGAGCATGGCTCTCTGCCCCACCCCCCCCTTCCCCCTCCCCACCCCTAGAATCCTCACACACAAACCAACCAACTAGCAGTCCTTCCTTCTCTTTAGTCGTGAGATTTCCACCTTCCCAGGGGACAGCAAACACAGTCCATCCCCCATTAGCCCCCAGACATAATGCTACCAGTCATTCTGTTTGAAACAACCTATTCCTTTGTCATTATAGTTTCTCCCCTACCGTAGATTACTTCTGACATTTATTTTAGAGACTTAAATCCATATGCCTGTTGGATCTCATTATTTCTCCTGATGATACTGATACAGTATCATAATGTATGCATATCAACATTATTTCTCTGGTGCAATAAACATGTGTTGTGACCTAGGAATTCTTATCTAACCTCACACACATGTTTATTACTAGCTGAAGCATGTTTCAGAAGTGTCACCTCTGTATTTTCCCTAACCAATTTGGTGTCATTCCCATCCTTGACAGCCCCACAAAACACAGGATATTTATCCTGAGAAACACCACGGCCCATTGGCCTCTGAGTATGGCTGCTGCTGAATTGATCTGTTTGGAATATGGCAGTCATAGAGGGAAAACCACTTGTTGTTTTCCTTTTGGAGAAGTATGGGGTTGCCACTGAAAACATGCCATTTTTTATATTTTTGCTCCTTGTCACCAGATACGCATGAGATGCAGTGATCATTGCAGTTTTTTGCAAATGTTTCTGTCCATGTTTTTTGTTTTCAAAAGACAAAGATGTACATAAAGTGAAATAGAAAGTGATTCTATATCACGGTAACCAGATAAAGCAGGGAACAATTCCCCTCCAGTGAAACCGACACTGCATCCTATGTGGGGTATATCTGGGTTTGTTTTTTTCTATTTACGCTGTCTCTGTAGTGCCATTTCAATGTAATGTGCTGTTTCTTTGTGTCTTTGTTGTCTCTTTTTTTCCCTTGTTCCCCCCCCTCCCCCCCTCCCCCCACCCCCGGAGCAGCATTCTGTCCCGCACAGGCAGGAAGGAGAACCAGGAAGCTTCCAATTTGGCCGTGCCCATGACCATGTGTCTTTTCCCTGTGCCATTCCCACTCACCCCATCTCTAAGACCACAAGTCAGTTCCATCAACCCTACAGTTACTCGCTCCCTCCTTTACAGCGTTCTGCGCGATGCCCCGTCAGACCGCGGGGGGCAGGGGCAGCAGAGTCGGGACGCTCAGCTCTCAGAGTACCCCTCTCTGGACTATCAGGGGCTCTATGCAACCCTCGTGACCCTGCTTGACCTGGTGCCCCTGCTGCAGCACGGTCAGCATGGTGAGTGAAGCCCCGGTCACACCTCTGACCTTTGACCTCAGCCTGTCTTCGCCGCATGGAGCTGCCCATTCCCTCCGAGAGAAGAGACCCAAAGAGGATCTCAAGCATGGGGAGGCAACTAGATTCGGCTATGGGTCGGAAGTGGACGGTCGGGATTTTATTTTGCTATAGGAATCACTTGCATAAATTGAGACTCGATCCCAAAATGTCTCTTATTAGTAAAATCTCTTTGCTAAATTTCACAAACACTTGAATATCTGCGGATTTACCCCTTTCTGACCCCCCATTAAGATGACTGTTGCCCACCCCTGATCTATAGGAATCAATGGGCACTTTAGTATTGGCTGTTGGAATGTATTATTGTAGCTGTTTGCTGCCTCTTATTAAACAAAAATGTAAAATAGCAAATGGATATGTATCTGTATAAAAATGTATTATAATGGTTATTTCTATAGCTAAGCGTCATTTCCATGGCCAGCAAATTCTGTGTATCTGTTAACTGCACTGGGGAATACTAGTCTGTAAATATTATATAGCAAGTCTGAATGTATCTGAGTGGATTGAATGTTTGCAATGAATAATTGATCAGAGTAAAAAAAAAAACATGAAAGCCCATCTTCTTGACTAGAAAGTACTACTGTTTGCTGGGGGGCAAACGTCTGTGCAGTATTCATATATATTTCTTGATTAAGAATTTCTTTATTCTTTTAATTTTTTAACCTCAGTTAATTATATTTCTCACAAGTTTTAGGAGTAAGAACAAATCATATACAACATTTACCTTTCTTATTCATCTTTACCAAGCCTTCCAATAATCCTACAAGACATTGTGTTTTGTTTGTATTTACACATATTGATAACACAAATACATTTAATTGAATTACTATCTCTCTTTTGTGTGTGCGTCTTCGCTCTCCCTTCTATTAGATCTGGGACAGTCCATATTTTACACAACAACTTGCCTCCTGCCCTTTCTCAGTGACGATATTCTCAGCACTTTACCCTACACTATGATCTCCACCTTAGCTACATTCCCCCCATTCCTGCACAAAGACATCATTGAGTACCTGAGCACCTCTTTCCTCCCCATGGCCATATGTAAGTACAGCCACTTTGTGTCTGACATTCATCTACCTGCATGTGAAAAAGAACAGCATGTCAAGTTAAGAAATAGTTAACAAGTCATTAAGTTGGATACGTTTCATTTCATATCAGTAGTGATGGATGTAATCTAATGGCAGTGTGCATTACCGTACAATGCATTCGGAAAGGAAACAGACCTTCACTATTTCAACATTTTGTTATGTTACAGACTTCTAAATTCTAAAATGAATTAAATAGATTTCTTTCCTTATCAATCTACATATATATATATTTCTTTATATATACTGTATATAAAGAAATATTACATTTACGTAAGTATTCAGACTTACTTTGTCACTAGAAATTGAGCTCAGGTGCATCCTTTATCCATTGATCATGATTGAGATGTCTCTACAACTTGATTGGAATCCACCTGTGGTAAATTCAATTGATTACACATGATTTGGAAAGGCAAACATCTGTCTATATGAGGTCCCACAGTTGACAGTGTATGTCAGAGCAAAAACCAAGCCATTAGGTAGAAGGACGTGCCTGTAGAGCTCCGATACAGGATCGTGTCCAGGCACAGATCTGGGGAAATCAATTTAATTATAACTTTAGAATATGGCTGTAACACAGCAAAATGTTACATATAATGTATAAAAGGAGCTGCTAGCTTGATGCATTCCATGGGGTTTAGGTCCTCTGCTTTCTGTCCTTCAGTGGGTTCCACTAGAAGAGAAGGAGGTGTCCCAGCATATGTCAATCTCTCTGCCTCCTCTATGCTAATGATCGCTATGCAGTATACTTCAAACCCGGGTAAGCCTTTAAAGCCATGTTTTCCAAGCCACTACTTTACGTCACAGTGTCTCTGACCATCTTAGCACAGCCTGTCTTTTGATTAATGTAATGCACGCTCTGTTGTACCTGACACCTGCCTGACTTTAGTCTCTGGTCTGTTTGTTTCTAGTATACCACTGTCAGTTGTTGGAGTGTCTTATGAAGCACAAGCAGGAAGTGTGGAAGGTATGTATGCTCATTAAATACATGTGCCGTGTTCACGTTCCGCAGGTTTAATTCTGGAAAGTGAATAGCTATGAGAGGTTCTTCCGGGTTTGTCTCACGGTGCTGTGTGTTCTGGCAGGACCTGCTGTATGTCATATCCTACGGACCATCCCAGGTGAAGCCTCCAGCCGTGCAGATGCTATTTCATTACTGGCCCAACTTAAAGCCCCCAGGAGCCATCAGTGAATATAGAGGACTGCAGTACACAGGTGAGGCGGTATGGTCCTCCTGTCAGGCTGGCCTTGTGTGCATCTAGGTTTTATTTAGCGTCAGGCTAACCTTTCTCCCACCTGCCCACCTCTCCCCTTTCCTCCTTCCCATCTGTTCTGTTCATGCAGCCTGGAACCCCATCCACTGCCAACACATTGAGTGTCACAATGCCATCAATAAACCTGCCGTCAAGGTAATGTCCGAGCAACTTATGTGCGCTGTAGCTAGCCCTCTTCAAACACCGCAAAGACCATTATAAACAATGTTGTGTGAAAACACCCATTAAGTACATGAACGTCAAGTGAATACACAAAGCATGAGCCAGATTGCCGTGGTGTGTTAAAGCTTGTTCCTGGTGGCTGCAGAAACATTTGGGGGCCATATTGTTGGTTGTACATTATATATTTTTGGACAAAATATGTAATGGATAACCAATGTTTTGATGCTACTAAAATATATACAATATATTATTTTATAACTAAAAATATATAAGAGGATAGTTGAAGATTGAGGTATTCGCTCCAACCATTCTTCTTTTTCATCTGTTTCAAGTCATGTGGGTCAACCTGTCTGAAGTCATGTTTACTCACCTGATGAACACAGTTAGCTCAACAGCCACCGGAGTCTCCTGAGGGAGTAGCTTGAGCCTGATTAGACCATGACATCCCTGCTGACCATGCTTCCCCACTCCCTGCTCTGACTGTGGTGGTCGGCCTGGTGCAATGGGACCGCCGCGCCACGGAGGCAGAATGTGAAACTTTGTTTTCAGACAGTTTATCTTTTTTTTTTTTTGGTCAGTACGTCGACAAACACATTTGGGTTTGTGTAGCTCATGCTTTGTGCTGCAATAAGTCCAACATTAAACGAACCGGAGATTGCTTGAATAATTGTGATAATTTTGTGGGTTAATGATATTTGTGGCCACAAGACTCCAGGCTCGTTTGCTCTCCTCTGCCTGCCTCTCCTCTTTCTGCCTCTCCTCTTCCTGCCTCACTTCTTTCTGTCTCTCCTCTTTCTGCCTCTGCTCTTTCTGTCTCTGTTTTGCCTGTCTCTGTTCTGCCTGTCTCTGTTTGTGCTCAAAACTGACAATAATGCAGAGACAGGAACAGGACCAGGGCCCAGGGCTGGATTTCAATCACCCAGGAGCACAGAGGCAGTATGGGGGACCTAATTGGAAGCCATGACCCCATGCCGCCCCTCAGGATAGAGCGCCTGTATGCGCGAGCAGTGAATTACAGAACACCATCTGAGCATCTAGGCCATAAGCACAGTGGCTTATCCAGGGCCATGCACAGATCATAGTTAACAGAGCAGAGACATATGCGTGCAGCCAGCCACAGACTGAAGGCAAGCAGAGACAGGTAGAGGGGACTTTATACACTATACACACACAACGTGTTATTGGTAACGCTTTACATGTCATAGCAGCTTGAGATAACTTGTAATAACCTGTCATGACACGTGTTATGACATTGTATTATTGTTTATGATCTACATGAGTGTGTCAAAACCCGCAAAAAACCTACCACATTAGGCAAACCATTTCAATATACCGTAGTTTACTTGTAAGGAGTATTCTATTACATAGTATTTCCTGAAATTGGCCTTATTAATGTCATTGTAAACACATTGATGCCATTTATTAATATGGATCTAAAATGTGTTTTTCCAACCTTTCTTGACCTTAACCCCCGTGGGCAAAGTCTGCATGTAATTACACAGCTGACCAAAGTGCACAATATTTTCTCAGTTTCAGAGATTAGTCTTGACCACTTTAGAGTTTCCATGACATCATTTAGATAACAAAATTTGTTGAAACAAACAATAGTAAATTCATACATTTTCAATCAAAACCTGTAGTTGCAAGTGTCATGCTTTAAACTTTACACCTATCGTCAATACAATTAATGGTAGTGACGCTTCATAGCTGTGATAGCTTTTTTCATATAAATGCTATGTTATAAAACGATTAAGACCCCTTTAAAAAAGAATATCACAAGGTTTTGAATAAAATCTTGTCCTCCTAAGCATAATTCTGGAGATTTGGGGCAAATAAAAAACATGAACAAAACCTGAACAAAACTCAAATCTAGTGATTTTCACCCTTCTATTTTATTGCATTCCAAAAAATAAAGTTTAGCGTCCTAAATAAGGGCATACACTTTATTTATACATGCTTGACATCAATTACACCAATTAGGTTTTGATACTCTTTTATCAGTGACATAACCCGCCATAAATTAACGTACTATTTAATTCAAAAGGGGTCTAAAACTAAATCATAATAAAACACTATTATGACAATTGTACGATACATTATGCCAGTTATGACAACTTATGTCCGTTGTTCTGACTTTTATGACATGGTATGACCATATTATGTGGTGTTATGAGACTATAACTGAAGTGTAATCTATTTGTTAGTTTGAGATGTTATTATATGTCAGGGCAGAAGCATTGGAGAAATAAGGTGTGTGCACTTAGGATCCCCAGACATCAGTTCTTAGATCCCCGGACATCACATCTTAAATCCCCGGACATTACTTCTTAGATCCCCGGACATCACTTCTTAGATCCCCGGACGTCACTTCTTAGATCCCCGGACGTCACTTCTTAGATCCCCGGACGTCACTTCTTAGATCCCCGGACGTCACTTCTTAGATCCCCGGACATCACTTCTTAGATCCCCAGATATCACTCCATTACATCTGGATCCTTTAACCACCTTTTGTCCCCCTCTAGATGTGCATCGACCCCACTCTCTCTGTTGCACTGGGAGACAAGCCTCCCCCTTTATACATCTGTGAGGAGTGCAGCCAAAGGATAGCAGGGTAAGTTGTTGTAAAACCATCCAGATGGAGAGCAGGGTATGTTGTTGTAAAACCACCCAGATGGAAAGCAGGGTATGTTGTTGTAAAACCACCCAGATGGAGAGCAGGGTATGTTGTTGTAAAACCACCCAGATGCAGAGCAGGGTATGTTGTTGTAAAACCACCCAGATGGAGAGCAGGGTATGTTGTTGTAAAACCACCCAGATGCAGAGCAGGGTATGTTGTTGTAAAACCACCCAGATGGAGAGCAGGGTATGTTGTTGTAAAACCACCCAGATGGAGAGCAGGGTATGTTGTTGTAAAACCACCCAGATGCAGAGCAGGGTATGTTGTTGTAAAACCACCCAGATGGAAAGCAGGGTATGTGGTTGCAAAACCATCCAGATGCCATTCTCAACACATCACCTGCTGTCTACTTTCCTATTCTGGTCTTTGTCCTGAAGGAGTCATCACCATGGTTACATCATTCCTTTGAGCAGATAATAATATCACCATCACTAAATAGTGCAGTCAATTGTTGTTGTGACTAGTGGCAGAATGTGTACTGTATAACGAGTAAGTCCAGCTCTGTAGGGGACATTGTCATTAATATAAATATATATGCTGTATATCCACATCATAAAGCCCTAGTTTAGGACACTGAATATGTCTGTGTATGTCCAACTACAGTGCACTGGTATAATTGTATTTTATATTTGTCTGCCCTTTACAGAGACCATGCAGAATGGCTTGTTGATGTGCTCTTGCCCCAAGGTGAGTGTTAGCAAATGAGAATTAGCATTCAGGTTGTGATCTTTCTCTCTCTCTCTCTCTCCCTCTCTGTCTCTCTCTTTGTCTCTCTGTCTTGTTCTATCTCACATACACAAGCAAACATGCAGACTCACATGCACTGCAAAATACCCCCAAAAAAGAGGGGGGTTGTGGATATTATTTTTGGCTGGGTGAAGTCATTGTCTGTCTGTATGCTATGTTGAATACCTCTGTGGCCTCGTCTTTACAGCTGAGATATCTGCCATTTGTCAAAAGAAGGTAAGATCTGAACGTTGATGCATTAACACAGTATGTGTTTGTGTTTGCTCGTACTTGTATTTGTTTGTGCTCGCGTCACCTCAGTCATACTAGTATACAGTATCTCATAGCCAAAGAGACATGGCTGAGAGTACCCCTTTCTCCTGTATGTTAGAGCAACAAGGGAAGTTGGAATGTAATTGTTTGCTAGTATTTGCTGCTTCTGTTTGGATGACTTTGCTTATCTTACTATGGACAGTGCCTGTGCCACACTTGCTAGTCAATGTGTTGAGCTTGAATATGATGCCTTCATTCACCCAGTGTGTGTCTACCTAAGTATAACTAGAGAAACGTCTGTGTTTGATTTGAGGACAGGAAAGACTTCATCAATTGTGTCGTCCTGAAGAAAGAAACGTTATACTAGACTGCTACTGGGGCCTACAACTTATTCTTGGACACTTAACAGAAGACTGTTCTATTCAGCTCTGTGCCTTTTCATTTGGATGGCACATTTAGTGGAGCACTCCCATCCTTTAGTGGTTTGATGGACAGGCCAGTCATAATGGAACTGGCAGGGTATGATGTTTGTTCCGGAACACCATCCCAAGGGCATTACAGTTCCCCCTCGGTTCCCATGGAACTGACACAAAAGTCACATCTCAGGTAGTGCATCAAGCCAAACCAGCCATCCAGGGCTGTCACTGGAATCAGCTGCCCTGCATCCCAGTGTGTCCAGCGTCAGGTTTAATCCTTACACATCCTTTTAAATAGGCTTTTGTCCCACTGCAGAAAGCTCTTTTAACTCTTACCTGGACCCATTCCAGTTCTCTCATTACCAGCCCACACATTGTTCTATCTGAGAGGTGACGGCTTGTAAGAGTTACAGCTAGAATAGGGATTACCTTAGCAGTGCTCAGCAGCTACATTATAATAATTAAATACTGTTCAGAGTTTATGAAGTTTACTAGGTTTTTGGTCATTTAGAGGTTATGTAGTGGGGTTGCGTGCTCAGCTGTGTTTTTGTTAAAACATTGTATGTTACATGGTTTTGTAAAGATTACTGACAGAGAGAATAGGGGATAGAGAAAGAGAACAGTGAGAGAGCAGACCTTTTAATTTAGTGGGCGGTAATGCATTTCTGTAATGGCCAAAGCTTTCAGTGGCTGATCAGATTAAACCATTCCCCTATTGACACTGTGCTGTTGTGAGACGCCTGAGAGAGAACTGGGATGGCTCTCATACTGTTTCCTTGTATGCAAATCTTTTTACACTGGGACATCTCAGAATACTATTTACAGAATTATGATGAAGTACATGGTCTTGGGTTTAAATGGGGACCTGTTTTCTTCTAATATTTTATGTACGAAGTTAAAAAACACCAAACACAATCTGTCCACTTGTGTCAATCAGGCATTTCTTGTTGGATTTAATACAGTATGGAGTTGATTGTTTGCCAGTAACATATTCCTTTTTTGACAGGAAATTAGCCAATATACTATAGCATACAGCAGTAGAGCGTGTGTGTGTGTGTGTGTGTGTGTGTGTGTGTGTGTGTGTGTGTGTGTGTGTGTGTGTG
>JACXGI010011475.1:15115-25158 GCA_016801175.1 Esox masquinongy | reverse complement strand
TATATATATATATATATATATATATATATATATATATATATATATATATATATATAGTTGGTAAGAAATATGGTAGCAAAGGAAGCAGGATGAGTGATTCTTCCTAAAGCTTGAAAAATAGAAAGAGGGAAGGGGGAGATAAAAAGATGACAGACAGAGGGAGAGGGGCGTGGGAGACGGAGGAAGGGGTGAGAGAGAGGAAGAAGAGACTATTCTATTCCAGAGAGAGTACATAGTGCACAGGGTGTTGTATTTCCCATTTCTCACAGTCTCGCAGACACACATATACACACACACACACTCACACACACACAGCTGGTAGTTTCATGTTACATTAAAGGTTAAATGTGCACTGTAGGTTGGGTAAGGAAGATACATGCCCTATACTATATGCTTTATAGACACCAAGGAGTTTCCATTACTCTGTCCCCTAGTATGTCCCCTACTCTTTCACTTACTCTGTCCATTAGTCTGTGCAGCAATCTGTCCTACTTTGTGCACTACTCAATTTAGTAATTTGTCCATTAATCTGTTGTACTCCGTCCATTACTCTGTCCTACTCTGTGCAGTACTCTATCTAGTATTTTGTCCATTACTCTGTCGTACACTGTACAGTTCTTTGGCCTACTCTGTGCAGTACTCTTTCCTACTCTGTGCAGTACTCCATCTAGTACTTTGTCCGTTACTCTGTTGTAGTCTGTCCATTATTCTGTCTACTCTGTGCCGTACTGTTTTATTCCATGCAGTAATCCATCTAGTACTTTGTCCGTTACTGTGTTCAACTCTGTGTAGTAGTCTGTCCTTCTCTGTTCAGTACTCTGTCCTACTCTGTATAGTAGTCTGACCTACTTTGTCTGTACTGTTCTACTGTGTTCCGCTTCTTCCTTCTATATTCTACTGTTCAGCTCTGTCTAACTGTGCCTTTTTGTTTTCTGTTGTGTTCTACTGTGTTCTACTCTCTTTCTGTTTTCTACTGTGTCCTACACTCTTTCTGTGTTCTACTCTCTATGTTCTACAGTGTCCTACTCTCTTTCTATGTTCTACAGCGTCATACTCTCTGTGTTCTACTCTCTTTCTATGTTCTACAGTATCCTGCTCTCTTTCTGTGAGAACTACTCTCTTCTCTTCTGTGCTGTTTTCTCCTCCATCTCATTAATCTCTCCTATCCATCCATTCAACAACAACATTATGATTAAAGAAATTCTGAAAACATCTCTCTATCGTTAAAGAATTTCTAAAATCAAGTCTCTCCTTTGTCTCAGTGGATTAGGGCTTTAGACTGGGTTATAAAAACAGACATCTCATATTTAGCCATGTTAATTTAACAATGTCAACTCTAAGGACAATAAAGGTCACTAAACGATAGGTTCAGCCTCTTTCATTACCTGTAACGTCGTAGTTAATAATCTCTCAACTGTCACTGACTGTCTGGGCCAAAATGTCGAACCCTTCATCTCATGGTTTAGCCTGTGTGCTTGTCTTTTTCAACCACCTTGTCCTTGTTATTCCCAGATGTTGTGGTGTTGTTGAGTGTTCAAACAGTGTGGTCTCCATCAACAACCTGTGCCTGGCCTTTTGTCCTTGTCATAGCAGTTAAGCTCCTGAGTTGTGCCGGCTGAGGGGATGTCTGTTGGCAACAGTGTCTCACCTGCCCTCTCTCTCTCCCTCCATCCACTTCTCCAGTTTTCGACCAACTAGATCTGGTCACCTATGAAGAGGTGGTGAAACTGCCTGCTTTCAAGAGGAAAACACTAGTCCTGTTAGGTAAGTCTATACTAGTATACATTTTACAGTTATTTATGGGCTGAGGGCACTAGGTAACATGCTTGTCTATGATTCTGACTGACTGCTTTGCCTTTGACAGGTGCCCATGGGGTGGGCAGAAGACACATCAAGAACACACTCATCACAAAACACCCTGACAGATTTGCCTACCCCATCCCACGTAAGACACATACAAGCATGCACCCAAACACACACACACACACACATGCACGCAGATTGGCCTGTCTTTCACGGATAACACTCTGAGGCACTTTCTCCTTTGTGACTATCATTCTCACTGACCCTCTTCTCTCTTGCACACCCGCCTTTTCTCTGCTCTTCCCTCCTCCTCTTTCTTCCTCCGCCAGACACGACTAGACTTCCTAAGAAGGATGAGGAGAACGGGAAGAACTACTACTTCGTGTCACATGACCAGATGATGCAGGACATCAGTAACAATGACTACCTAGAGTACGGTAGTCACGAGGACGCTATGTATGGCACGCGGCTTGAGACCATCCGCAAGATCCACCAGCAGGGACTCATCTCCATACTGGACGTGGAGCCACAGGTGTGTGTGTGATCCAGATCTGTGGTTTGATGTGGGGACCCCAACAAAAGACGGTAAAACCTGAAAAAAGGGTGGTGTTTTCCAGCTTAGGGGTTTTGGTTTAAGGGAAAAATGTAAAATTCTATATAGTATTCAAATTGGGATTTCTTTTATGTTTAGGCATTGCTTGCTAGGGTTAGGCATTAGGGCTTGGTAAGGTTATTCAGGTTAAGGTTAGGGTGTGGTAAGGGTTAGGTGTTGGGCTGGGGGAAAAGGGAACATGGTTAGGTCTCAGGTGTGTGTGTGTGTGTGTGTGTGTGTGTGTGTGTGTGTGTGTGTGTGTGTGTGTGTGTGCGTGTGTGTGACTAGAACAAGCTGAAAGATCTATGTGTATTGCCATGTGGGTGACGGACAGCCGAGCGCCTTCTCAGGGCCGAGCGCCTTCTCAGGCAGAATACCCGGTCACACACCCACATTAACCGGTTGACATTTAACCTGTTCTCCTTTAGGCCCTGAAGGTCCTGCGGACAGCGGAGTTTGCTCCCTACGTTGTTTTCATTGCCGCACCAACCATCACCCCGGGCATCAACGAGGTAAGACACGCGTACGCACTGTTGTTGGTTCTGATGTGGTACAGCTAGAACCACTCATCTGTTCTCTTCTGTCAGCCCTTTCTTTACTTCTTCATCTTGCATGCCGTGCATGAGCTTTTGTTTTTCCCATTTCTCCTGCGTTCCGTTACGTTGGCCTCAGCTCCCCAAGTGGTGCAGGAAACTGCCAGTAAGTATGAGTGCATTAGGTGCTGGCCCAGCTATAGTCAGGGGCTCTACATGTCCTCCACTCCACTGTGTGGTGCTGTGTATCACATCAGTAACACGTCTCCTCTCTACCTCTCCCGGTCTCCTCTGAATCTCCTCTCTGTCTCCTGTCTGTCTTCTTTTGAGTCTCCTCTGTCTCTGTAAAGGTTGCCGCGTCCAACCTCAACGCCAGGTCTACCGAAGCGCTCTCCTGAAAGCCCGCTCACCCACCCTGAACTCTCTGTCTTTCTTTGTCAGATTAATTCACAGATGCCGAATATCTTAACTTGATCATCCTGTTGTTGGCAGGAAACGCAAGGATGTTGTGAATTCGAGTTGGGGGGGGTTCTGAAATATGTTTTGCATGAGCCAAAAAATCTCCCAAATCTCCCGATGCTGCAGATTAATTTTCCTGCTTTAGTAAAATGGCTCAAATTAAGATATGGCACGTGGATGGCGCATGATACCTGTCGCTGACTCATCATGCCCCTCCCCACTCTCTCTCTCTGTAGGATGAGTCCTTACAGCGTCTTCAGAAGGAGTCAGAGGTTCTGCAGAAGACCTATGCCCATTACTTTGACCAGACCATCATCAACAATGAGATAGATGAGACCATTCGACACCTAGAGGAGGCTATCGACTTGGTCTGTACCACTGCACAGTGGGTCCCTGTGTCCTGGGTCTACTGAGGACAGCCGGGCCCTGGTTCTAGCTGAGGACAGTTGGATCCTGGGTTTACTGAAGACATTGGGTCCTAGGTCTACTGTGGAGATTGGGTCCTTGGTCTGTTAAGGACATTGGGTCCCTGTGTCAACTGAGGACAATGGGTCCCTGTGTCCTGGGTCTACTGAAGATAAGATGGAACACATGGCCCTTCTCTCTGTTTTCTCCTGGTACACCTTGTGTCCTACTGGGTCCACTTGATCTCCTCTCTGGCGTCTGATTGCTCCTCTCCTCCCTGCTCCTTCCTCTTCCCTTCCCTTCCTCCTTTCCTGTCTGCCGGCAATGCATCTCTGCAAAAACGTCCATCATTCCTTCGGAAAAGAAAAGCACCTCAACCAATCAGAAACCTCTTTGTACTGCACGTGACCTTCAGCAGCCAATCGAAATCCTCTGTGAACTGCAAATGACCTGCAGCAGCGAATATCTCTGCCCTTACAGACTACCTAGCCATAGTGTTGTGTAAAGAAAGAAACAAATAAATATTGTCATGTCTGTATTAGCTAGGAGGTGACATTTTTATGTTTGTTTTAAAGAGACAGTACTGTTTTTCCATCCCTTGTAGTGCTCTGCAGCCTTCCACATCATATGACTGCGCCCCCCCCTTACATCATCTCTCATGGATGTTGTAGTTCTTCACTGTCATGGTGTTGTAGTTCTTTTCCTGCACTGCAGAATGATGTTATTGGGTTTTGTGTTCCTTTCTTTGTTTCTGGGAAGATTTAAGAGAGGGCAACAAATCCCCACAGCACCTTTATCTCCTCTCCACACCTCCTTATTCATCAGTTACTTTTTAACTCTGTTTTATTATGGTGTACTTCATTCACATCACTCTCCTTATTAATCTCATAGATCAGTTCTATCTTGCTTCATTTTAAATGTCATAATAGCCACCCATCCCCTCTCACCTCTGCAAAATACTGTCTCTTCTAAATGAATCTGTAAATGTTTTAGAGATTTTAATGAGATCTCATGCATGTTGGACATTTGCAAGCTTTCATGCCGTCTTTCGGTCAGTCAGTCTGTCAGTGTTCTGCTGCTACCTGCTCCCAAACCAACATTCCACCATCAGGAAGACTCTGCTGACCGAGGGAAGCAAGGGGAGCCAAAATAACAACCATGAAAAAAAACGTTTACACCTATGCACATCCCTTGGTATTTCAGACATTTCTAAAAACAAAGATTTTATTTGGACCATGGTAGCGAGATCAATGTACTTGTAAAAAAAAAATAATAATAATAAAAAAATCACAATTTCATACTTCACAAAATCAAGAGGGGAAGAGGGTCAAATTACAACTCTGATTCTTGATTTGCCATTTCAGAAATGTGTTGTCTGAAAGTATTAATGTTTCAAGTTTAATCGACACTAATTTGTATTCTGCAACTGTCCTAACTGTATGAAATGTGCACACCTTGTAAGGTGAAGGCTTTGGCAAGGAAGGGGAGGCAGTTGCTGCATCTGAATAACATGTACATGAAATATGACGGATGCTATGACTGCCCCAGTGTAAAATACTCTGAAATCAAGTTCTTCAGTACATACAGTTTTTTTAAAATATATTTCCTTTTATGTGTTGGAAAAAGTAACCTGTGTCCGCCTCTTGTCTTTGCAAACATGCATTCAATGTTTATTTTTTTAAGTCACTTTTCTCAACAGTTAGATTAACGTATAGGTACTATTTTTAGATTTCTGCATTCAGTGTGAAGGACGTTTTTACTTACTATTAGGACAAAGATGCAAATTATTTTACAAAGAGCTGACATGCTATCCCTGTAGACATCCAGTCAGTGTGCTAACACTGGTTAGCACAGGCTTGCAAATCAACCATTAACTTTAGTTCAAACTGCGTGCAGAGATATAAAAATTTAATTTATTTCATCCGTGGCATCAACTAGCATGTGAATATCCTACTCCCCATCTGTTTTCAGCGCAGTGGCCGTGCATCAGCTACATCACCCGAAAGTTTCAACGTCATCCCTCATTCTCATCAGTTAGTATTGAAAAGAAAGAATACCAACATTTAAACATTAATCCTTTAATACCGTGAACAATACTTTAACGCATTAAATAATGTGACAGACATACATAATGAAAATTGCAGCAATGTAATGTGTAATATGACATCGTGGCCTTGCATTGTCTTCCCTATCTTAGCCCAGAGGTGTAACACTCATCCCTATCGTTGCCCACAGGTAACACACTTCCCATTTTAGCCCAGAGGTGTAACACTCATCCCTATCTTTGCACATATGTGTAACACTCATTCCTGGTCCAAATCCTATCCTACATTGAAAGGTAATGGCACGAGAGCCCCAGCCAAGGATGTTACCAGGAATCCTGGGCACCCTGAAAAGATATATGTCTGGGCCCCCTCACTTATGGACAACATTGATATTAATACCATCAGTGGGGCCCCCCCAAGCCATGGGCCCCACTTTCCCAATGTTGGCAACAGCACTGGCCCCAAAAAAAACAGGATTAATTCCGTGGGTCAACATCTCTAGGCTATAAGGACAAATTTAGCAGATCAAGGTCAAAGTTCAAACCCTATAATACTAAACGTGCAGTATTCTATACAGTCCCCTAAAGGAGTACGGTCAGTTTTTATATATTTTCTTGCTATTTATGCTTTCTTGGACAGAGCAGTGGCCCGGATTCAAACCCATGCTGCAGTGGTTTATGTGCAACAGGCAGCAGCTTAGACAGCTATATGTCACAGGAGTATGGTCCATGTTAACACGCCATGCCCAACCTTACACTAATTAGTTTTAGAATGCTATGCTGATTTAGCAAACATTGCAGTTGTAGGAAACGGGATGTGCACACGTTGCATGAGGCATAATTTTACATATTTTAATAACAAAGCAGGACACTTATGATGTATAAATATGTACATCCATATAAAATATAGCACATTTACTATACTTCGTCGGACAAATGCGTCAGTTAATTGTCATGTTACCCAAAACAGAACCGTAGATCTAATCCCATGCAGTCCCTTAGTCCTTCTGCTCTCTTCCCTTACTGACTAAACAAGATATGCAGCATGTCCACAAGGGAAATCTGGTCTGAACCGAACACAATGATAGACACCCTCCATTACATTACTTTAGACTGCTGAGGCTTACAGGGCAAAGAGGCGGACACTGTAAGGAGATAAATTTTTTTTTTTAAAAGCTGCACAGACTACATATTTAGTGAGAAGAACGAATGAAACAAGAACGAGGTGGGAGAGAGCGTGGGAGACATCTGTCTGGAGTTTATACAGGCGCTTATGACGACCTGTCAGCATTTACACATCTACATTAAAAAGAAAATTATGTTACGAGGAACACATGTTCTGATTATAATGGATTATGAATGTACGTTATCATTGGTTAGAGAATGTTACACAAAACACAAGGAAGGTATGGAAATCTGAACCACAAAAACACTGCATGCATAGCACAAGACAAACCTGTGTTGTCATTGTAGCGGTTATTGAAAAGGTTTTGGCATGATAGAAATAGACCTGTCAATAAAGCATCAAACAGGTTGGTGTTTCGTATGATCCACACTCTTAGGGCGACCTGTGTCTATGTCATTTTCTTAGTATGAACCCATTGGAATACTGATACCTGTCATTCAAAGAGGAACCGGCAAGGTTCCACACGACAGCCCGGTAGGCAGCCAGACACTCAAATGTCCAAACAAGATTGACTGTAGCATCGTCCGTGCATAACAATGTTTCTGTAAAGAATTGCCTGTTCGATCAACACACCACAACATCCTTGCACCTGTCAGGTGCCAGTCACATGCCCAAACTGGAAATCAACACCAATCACCATCCACAAGACACAACGCACCACCAAAAATGAGACCAGTGATTGGCTGGCGACCACCCGTTTGACCCCACTGCTCAGTCCCTCTGCAGAATCCAGCAGGGTCCCGTTCCTCAGGCTCTCCGTCCCGTTCCCCACCTCGTCCCTCAGTTCCTGCTGCAGCAGCTTGGAAATCAGGCTGTTGAAACGGTTCTCCGTCGTGGAGAGGATCTCCGACGACGCTGTGGTCAGGTTCAGCTCCCCGGGGTCAACGCAGGATCCATTCACCCTGGCATAGACTACCTCGCTCAAATCCAGGCCCGCCACCGAGGACGGGGAGGCGCAGGGGATGTCCCGGACCAGCTTATAACTCTCCATCCACTCTTTCAGATACTCCAGAGAGCAGTCGCACTCCCATGGGTTCCTGAAGAGGTAGAGGCGTCCGATGAAGTAGACGGGCTGGAAGACGGAAAAGGGTAGTGAGCTGAGGTTGTTGCTGTTCAGGTGGAGGGTGATGAGGCTGGTCAGGTTCTCGAAGGAGCCCTCCTCGATGTAGACCAGACGGTTGCGGTCCAGGTAGAGAACCTCCAGCTCCACTAGGTCGCTGAACCAGGTCCTGGAGACGTTGGTGAGCAGGTTTCCTCCCAGGTTGAGCATCTTGAGACGCCAAAGGCCCTTGAAGCCCACCTTGGGCAGCTCGGACAGCAGGTTGTCATTGAGGTAGAAGTTCTCCAGGCGCAATAGATCCTGGAAAGACTGGTCGTGGATTACGTTGATCCGATTCTCCTGGAGGTTCAGGTATCTGATGGGTTTTGGAAATGGGAAGTGTGATTATACACATCAGCTCAGAATGGGATATAAAATATATCCTGTTAGAAAAGAAAGAGATGTTGGTTCACTGTTTGCTGTTACCCAAGATCTTTGTCAATAGTTAATGCCAGGTATATTGTTTTAATCTTATTGATCTTTTTAACCAATTTGGATTAAAAAGTTATGATGACTAGACAAATCTAGTAAAGATGAACATTTGGTTGTTCAGAACTTTTTAGGGAAAGTAAACAAAAGCCTGCCTGATAAAGATCAAATTGGCTGAAATGTTAAAAGAATGTCTTGGAGAAAACAGCAAAAACAGTGAAAGTCTGCCTTTTCTTTCTCTATTTTAGGTACAAGCTAACTACCTGAGGTTCCCCAGACCGAGGAGAGAGTTATATGCCACCGCCTCGATCTTATTCCGCTCCAGATAGACATGAGTTAGGTTCTCCATTCCCCGCAGTGCTCCTGGAATCCTCCGGAAGTTATTTTGGAAGCAGAAGAGTTCTTTTAGAGCGTAGTTCTCTAGAAATATCCGGTCCGGCATGTTGAAGAGGTTACAGTCGGCCACGTCCAGTCGGACCAGACGTTTAAGCCCGGTGAAGGTGCGGGTGTGGAGGTAACGGATATAGTCATTGTGAGCCATCTTCAGCTCCACCAGATTGGGCAGACCCTAAACAATTGTCATAGAAGTTATCATGTTCTTCATGTTATTCAAAGAATAACAAGGAAAGTCAAAAAGAGAAAAGATACTGAAAGAATCGTATGAACCCAAATGCTGTCAAGCTAAAAGACTTTGTGACTTTGATTAGAATGGACATTGTGTCTTTGTGCCCAGTGCTATGCAGATTGTCATTTGGTGTTTTGCAGATGCTGCGGCTCACCTTGAAGGCCCCTGGGGTGATGAAAGAGATGTTGTTGTGGTCGAGGGACAGGGATCTGAGGGAGGGCAGGGTACCGAAGGCCCTCTCGGACAGGAACTTGAGGCTGTTCTTGTCCAGGTTGATGGAGGACGCCTCACAGGGGAACTCACGGGGCAGGCTGGACAAGCCCGACCGGTCACACAGCACGCTGCAGCGCTTCTCCGGCGTGCACGTGCAAGAGGCTGGGCAAGCACGCGCGCACGCCCATAGAGCCGGCACAGTCTGTGGCAACAGACACAGGACAGAGGCTAGGGGAAGAGATGGCGAAAAGGAGGAGAAGTGGGAAAGGAGTATGGGGGGATACATGATGGGATTGAGTGTAGAGGTGGTGCAGAGGTAGAGAGGTGTTTGAGGATGGAGGTAGTGAAGAGGTAGAGAGGTGTTATTGAGGATGGAGGTAGTGAAGAGTTAGAGAGGTGTTTGAGGATGGAGGTAGTGAAGAGGTAGAGAGGTGTTATTGAGGATGGAGGTAGTGAAGAGGTAGAGAGGTGTTTGAGGATGGAGGTAGTGAAGAGGTAGAGAGGTGTTATTGAGGATGGAGGTAGTAAAGAGGTAGAGAGGTGTTATTGAGGATGGAGGTAGTGAAGAGGTAGAGAGGTGTTATTGAGGATGGAGGTAGTGAAGAGGTAGAGAGGTGTTTGAGGATGGAGGTAGTGAAGAGGTAGAGAGGTGTTA
>JACXGI010011475.1:0-15015 GCA_016801175.1 Esox masquinongy | reverse complement strand
TTGGTTAATACTGCAGTGAGGATGAGAGGGGATTTTATAGACCTGATATAAATGTTCAGGGATTACTACTTCCATTCGCTAACCTTAAGCAGAAAGGGGCAAACACAGGCACTTTCAGCAAGTTTCTTCTTTTTAAATCATAATACATTAAATTTAGTTTAAAACGGCACAAAGTATTTAGATTATCTGGTTTGTCTATCTGTAAAAACAGAAAGATTCAAAACACCATGATTGTGTAATGAAATCATGCACCCAGCAAGAGATCTGGTGATTGAAAGCTGTTTGAATGTAAAACCCCAGTGTACATGTTATATATTAACAATGCTGTGAAAACTTTTGTGGAGTTTCAGTCCATATGAATGGCAGGATCAAAACAGAAGTGTCGTTCAGACAATTAAATGGGTAAGGACAAATGTTTTTTATGCTAATTGCATATTGACTGACATTAAGAACAGATTTTTTTGTGGAATTATTCTTAATTTAGATATAGTTTAAAAACTGTTAGAGAGATGGTGCAAAAGAAGGAACAGGCGTAAGTGGGAATTAAATCCTCGACTTCTAGTTTCATTTTATTTTGTGTTACCAAAGCCAACTTACATGCTGTTAAAGATGTATCTTTTATGAGGATAATCAGTGAGAAAGAAATTGCACTAAGCAAAGTCAATGACACATTACTTGATTTTTAGGAGGATTGTGGGTGAAGGAAAAAATACAATTATTTTATACAATGCTATAAGCTGGTTTGAGGAAGAAAACACTTCTATGCCTGTATTAAGCAACCTGTTAAGCCATGAGGTGGAACAGATCTTGTTAATCGGATATCAAAATTACTTTCAATAAAAAGATGACCTATTCCCTATTTCCATCTTTTAATGCCGGGGCAGATAGAGTATCTTTCAATGTCCGCAGTGAAGCCTGTAGTTTCTGCCAGTGGATTAATCAAATTACTCACTTGTGTTTTCAACCCTTTCCCACAGTGTGTCCCCATGTCCTGATTTTGTGATATTACATAAAATCATGGAATCATTTGAAATATCTCGGGATGACCTGTTACAATACTCAATGTAAAAGTTTAGATCCCTTTTAGTTTGTGGCAGCCCAGTTGGCACTAGTGTAGGTGATTCAAAGCACACACACACACACACTTCACTGGCCTTAGCAACCCTACTGGCACCACGACCAGCCTTAATGTGACACTAACTCATTCTGTAGAGAACAGGGTGTCCAGACCGTCACACACACATGCACGTTTTGCTAGACTTGTGAAGACTTCAAGGGGTCAAAAATGTATTAAAAATCCATTTTCGCCAACCCCTAAACCTAACCATTACTTCTCATAATTGTTGCTGGTTTACAATAATCGTGAGGACTTGTTCTCACAAGTATGATTAAATGAATGCACACACACACACACACACACACACATATACACCACACACACACACACACACACACACATATACACCACACATACACACACAAACACACATACACCACACACATATACACCACACATACACATATACACCACACACACACACACACACACACACACACACACACACACACACACACACACATATACACCACACACACACACACATACACCACACACACACACACATAAGGAAGCAGGTTAACAATATTACTTATTTAGTAATATTAAAAGCAAAAGGACTTCCCGTGATTGGTCTAGGCCTCTGAGCCTGGCACACGTTTGGCGTGGATTTGAATCCGGTGCAATTTGACCCTGCTCTCCCACATCATTCCAACACTGTACTATCCACTGAATTTACATAAAATACAAAAGTAGGACTGACAAACATATATAAATGAATAAATAAACGTCTTTATATCACATCCTTGTTCCACCAAGGGTCCAGACCCAATCAATAATAACTCAGGCCCTTACCATCCAAGCCATGTTTATAACTGGTTCTTTCCCTTATCCTGATCTGGTCCACATTTTCATTCAGCCCACATTTTCAAAAAGGTAAAGACTATAGAAAAATGGCTTGTAATCTGTGATCAGATTTACCAGTGTTAACAGTCTGTTTGAAATCAGACTTTGCAATGAACCAAAATATTCACAGCTGACTCTAATATGACTCTATTCCTTTCATCTGGGACTAAGGCCTAAAATTATCCTAGAAGTAAAAAAAAACAACCTTGAACAACATCCATGGGATCTGCAGGCCTTATCTCCTGCCACATACCAACACAACTACTTTACAATGAAGAACTAAGTGACCCAAATTTCCCACCTCAACTGATATTTCTTTCGTATAGGGTAATTTACTTTGTAAGATATTTGGAACAGAATCATTCACTCTGTAAAGTCAAGGATAGCAAATCCGTTTTTCACTATGAGGGGACTAGACTCATATAATCACTTTGCAGATGGGCTCTCATCTGTAGGTTCCCCACCTGTTTCCTTTGGGTTAAACGTGTGCTGTGTGCCACTAGGTGAAGGAACCGATGATTCAAAGAGTTACCGGGCACAGTGGCCTTGACAAGTAGTACTGTCCTCTGGGTCCTAACATCTCCCCTCAAGCTGACTGCAATGAAATCAGATGACGATGTGATGAAGACCAAACAGGCTCAGATTAAAGATTAGTTGACGCAACAATAGGCTGTCTGCTCTTGGGATTGGTTGGGACGTGAACCTTTCCGTACAGTTATGAGGAGCCGGACGGATTTACAAGGCACATTTTAATTTAATCAGTCAATAAAATCCAACCAGATTAAGGCCAGCTGTTCAATCAAACCCTGTATCCAGTGTTTCTGGGGGTGGGGGCAACAAAGGCATGTTTGAATTAAAGGACTGGAAATTGAATGGGTGTCTAATAATAGCCTCCTGCAGATCTATTGGAATAATGTAGCCTGAGGTTGTCGGTATAACATTGGTATTTTTTTTTTATTTTTTTTTAAAACATTTCCTTGCATTTCTGTTGGTAAGATATCCTATGTTCTCCCCATGCTCGTGTTCAATAAAAACATTTTTATTGGACAGGAGCATAGGAAGAAATTTTAACTCTGCACTGAGGCAGGGTGTGACAAAATGTGTTGTTGGATTCACATGATCAACCACACCGTGTTTTACCATACCAGACAAAAAGAAATTCCTGAAACTGTCACAAACAAGACTCCTTTTCATGCACTTTGAACCTCACCACAACTCCTTATGTAGTGCTCTTCAAGTCTCTAAGTAGAGGCAATCACTGATCTGACCTGAGTGTGTGTAATGCAAGCTTTGTAACTGTGAAATTTTATTTACTAATGAATGGAAAGTAATGCTGTTTTGGTGGTGATGAGGGTGAAGTATGATATTGGCCTACTGACCTGTTAAAGCAATGAAAATCATCCTTGCAGTCTCTCATCTGGGACATGAAAGGATTAAAGGGGATCTGAAACCATGCACACACTTCTGTTAAAACACACCAACGCTATTATCTTAGTACTGATTATTAACTGCACAAATGCTTCAAATAAGTGTTCATCTTAAATTAACATTGTTCATCATTTACAGTTTACAAGCAGTTCACTGGATTGTCTAAACATCAAATGTTTTAAAATGTGAATAAAAAATAAACTGTTCAAATTATATGGAATGATTCAAACAGCTTGCTGCAAATGGTCAAAAAACATATCAAATTAAATTGCAGTTCATAAGCAGTGTTCCAAAAAGCAGGTTAACCTTTTAATCAAGCGGCAAAAGAACTGTGCTTTCATAAGTGACGCAGGGGCAAAACCGGTCATAAGAAACAATTAAAACACTTTTAAAGAAAAAATTAGAACATTCTAGCACCAACATGGAGCCAACCAAAGCGCCTTTGAGGAGCGGAAACAATTTTGCAATAAACTTCAAATTCCATAAAACACAATAAACCTGCTCTGTGTTCTTACCTGTGGATCAGGTTTAACATGTCTGCCCATGTGTTGTCCAGGTGCCTGTCTCACTGGTCATGTCTTACCCTGTCCATCAGTCCTGCTGGTGAGTCAGCAGAGATCACTCTGACGGAGGCAGTGGGAGTGTGTCTGGATGAGCGTGTTTGTTTCAGTCACACCCCCACCCTCACTTAAAGCTGTGTGTACTTATTCATGCACGCACTTGCACACGGGTTAGTCAGCTTGTGTGCTTATGTGCAGAACAGTATGTGTATTTCATCATTCACCACAGAGTCCCAAAAGCCATCTCTTAATGGCAGTCAAATCCCCAGGAAGAGATGGGTTGGATTAACAGTGGGGTGAAGCACTATGTGGTAACAGAATAGACAGGCCAGCGACCTAGCATTCAGGCTACACTACCTAAAAATCCTTTTGCACCTTCACCAACACATACACACACAGAATGCTTCTGGAAAAAAAAAATAGACCTATATCCATTCACTGGGATCAGTGAACCATTAGTGATGTGATTGGCCAGGAGGCCCTCCTTTCTTTAACATGAATGGGTGATATACAGCAGACCTCCATCCCAGGACAAATATCCATGGATACATATACCGGTAATGCTCTTACGTCTGCAACCATCTGTTCATTAAGGAGAACAAGGACTAACAGTGGTCCAGAACATCCTGGAAAATCTGCCGGCATGATTTCCACACATCCATTACCCTTAGATGTCCAAGGACATCCAGTAGTGAAGATGCCACTAAGAGACAGGGAGAACCTTGTTTATTCTCTCCTAGCCCTGTCAAAACTCTATTGAAGTCAGACATTTCTCTCATGCTTCACACTATACAAAGTCCCAGGATTCTGTCATGTGGATCAATAATCAGTAAAACGGGTGACTAATCAATACACCAGGGCTGTGTTTAGTAGGAAATGGAGACAGAACATTTTTAATGCAATTCAAAATTAAACCATGACTGCTAGCAATGGCCAGCAAAGCTTATTAGTGACTTAGCATGCTAACAGCAAACCAAGCACATGAAAATGCAGCGTGTAATATCGAGAAAAAAAACGAAAAAAAACTCAGGAGATATTTAGAAAATAATCTCTGGGTACTGAGAAAAGGTATTTAAAATAAACAAGACTTAACAATGCAATCTTAGCAGAGAATTTGAACAATAAACCCTTATGGGTTAGAATGTATCACATCAAAATGGATGGCCCAAAACATGAAAGCACCAATGAAACCACCTGAACTCGACCAATACTCATTTTACTTTGTCAAATGTGTTGATCAGGACATTTAGTCTCATTATGCAATGACATACAGGAAATACAATTTTTTTTTTTACAAGGTTTGTTTTAATAATTAAATCTATTGGTTTTCTTCAAAGAAACAGAAGCCTATCAAATCAACTTTGCTGCTCCTCTCTAGTCAGTCCAGGTCATAACCTGTCCAGCAATCCTACATGTATAACAAGTCTTCGAAACATGCTTGCTTTTTAATAATAAAAAAGGTATTTTCGCATTCAAACTTTTTATTTTGGTAAAATCATACAATAAATCGCACTCATAGTCTTTTCCCCCATGCAGTGCATTAGCCTCTAAGCTAGTACAGAAAGCAAAGTCTACATCTAAAGAGCTCTGGGTATTTCTCCTCAGGGCACTGAGCAAGTGTTGCTTGTAGCCTCGTCTTGCTGTGGTCAGGCTAGTAGTTCAATGTGCTGCTACTGTGGAAAACAACTGCAGCTGAGACCTGCCCAATACTCTGAGGTAACACAAATCCCTAGAGGTGCCATGTATGCAATCGCAACAATAGAGAACAAACCACATGTTTTTGTTTTAAGATTGCCATTTGCCAGACATTCACTGAAAAAAAATAGTAATATAACACACACAACTGGATAATCCCAAACACTTTTGCACAGATACGTTTTGGAAAATTTGCTTTTGCTCTTTTGACAACTTTAATTCCAAACCTTGGCATGTTTAAATTCCATTTTTCTTTTTGAAGGCCAATTGGACTATCTAATATTTAGAGATGTCAGGGCCCTGAGGCCTTGAAACAGCGGTGGATATTATTGTTGACCGAGTCCAATGTCTTAAACATTAAAAAGCTCACACTACCCCGAAATATATAAATTCACGCATACAGGTGACATTCAACATTCAAGTGCCAGTGTTTTTGTTACTGTCTTTTGGTCAAGTTTCTTGAAACTTTCAAAGAATCACTTTTAGGCTTACAAAAATAAATATTTCTCAAAAATGCTTAATAAATTACACAAAACTAGCAGCAAAAGTAGAATCTAGAAATCTGTGTGCAAATGGCTAAATTCCCCCTGCTTAACCCCCTGGTCCCAAATAAATCCTGGTTAAATGTTGAGAACCCTTCCCTTGGTAAACAAGCTGCGTTTTGTCACAATCTCCTCGCACACAATATTTGGAAGCTTAAGGACACGTATTCAAGACATTTATATAAAACTCTAGATGTGCAATAAAATAACTTTTGTAAAACTTGATGTGCACGACAACAAAGAGGGCCTACATACCTAAACTCAAGTAGCACCATTCAATCCAAGATCTCAAACACTGTCAGCTTATGTTCATCAATGTATTTTAAAAAAGTTTTCAAAAGGCACGACACACTTGAGGAGAAACGCAGGGCCATCGGACATTGCCAAAACACCCCGGCTCTCCTCCTCACATCAGCTGCTCCTCTCTGAGAGTAAAAGCCTCGTCTGGCCATTCTGAACCAGAACTTTATACACATCTAAAGCAGATGAACCCCTGACGGAGTCGACAGTACGTATGTACCATAAGGAAGGAGACCATAGTCCCCATCTTTGGCCACTTCCACAGCTACATTAAGGAGCAATGGAAACCAAAGCAACGGAGGTGCACTGATAACTTGCTCCCCGACCCCTGAGCTTCACCCCACAACCCAACCCAGGGCACATCTGTCCTGTCGTACAGTCCCTCCACTCTCACTGGTTAAACCCTTAGCAACAGGTTAACCCCATAGTGACTGGTTAACCCCATTGTGACGGACCTCCCCCTGCCTGTCTGATAGATGAACCATGCCTCCAACGCAGCTTGAAAAGAGAAAACGTTTTTTTTAATTAAGTTAAGCCTGCGACTCAGTTCATTTGTCTTATATCTCCTTGACCAAAAAACAAAACACTAGCATGCGTAAATACCGGCTCGGCTGCACGGTCAATGCTAAGACGGGTTAACGCCGCGCCACACTGTGCCCCCTCCCACCCCAGACGCTCCGCCCACTTCCCCCACCCCCGACGCTGTGGTCCATTTATGCAGCCATTTTAAACGTCCCTTCTGAGACGGCGGGCATATTTTGTTTTGATACAGGTTTGTAGAAGAAACATCCCACTTAAATCGAAAAACTAAATTAGTTTCTCAATACCACACGCACAAGCCCGCTCTTTAAATGTTTCCGGTTTAAGTAAACAAACAAAAGACACCGCCCAGTTATTTTAGCTAGCGGTTAAGAAACTTACTAGCTGCCATAACACTGTCAAGTTAATTCAATCGATGTGGAGAAACAAGCTCCAACATTGAGTTTTTCGGTTGTTCAAATTAAACCCCAGTGTGCGTTTGTTAGCACTGAGCTTAACAACTGTGTTAATTAAAAGATCACAACTGGAATGGCTTTTCCAAAGACTACCATATCCTTAGTAGAGGCGTCTATCCAGGATAGAGTGAGCGAAAAAAAGAAAAAAGTAATCGAACTCTTCGTCCCTTAAAGATTAGAATACAGTTCTATTAGCCACACTAGGAGAACGGCCCAGTGAGATCGGACACTACAGTGATGTTGTTAGCGGTCTAAAACTCGAGTTTGAACTCGAGAAAAGGCTACATGATGTCCCTGCAACAATTTTGAAAAGTTTAAATGGATTCATGACTCGAGGGAGCCACAATGCCCCAGTGTTTGCCAAGGTTTGATTAAGTACTTAAGCTTGTTTTTTCTGCAATGCTTCTATTTTCACCAAATAAAAATAAAAAAACAGAACAATAATTTAGAGCTCTTGGCCACATTCATTTGGTGAAATGACAACACAGAATTGTTCCTGTCTAAATTCAAAAGGCACAGTACATTAACATACAAATGATCCTCAGGTTATTCGATTCTTTTGTTTGTACAAATAAAAAAAAAAAAAAAAAAAAGGATTTGCTGTGTTCGACAACGACGGTCTGAGTTGCTAAGTCTGACCATTCACGTCAGCATCCGTACCGGCACACTCTTTCAATCTAAAAAAAGGTGTGCGAATCCCTGCTCTTGCCCAGCGGATTGGCACCGCACTGGTTTAGCCTTCGCGTTTGCGTTGCACTCCACGTGGGAGAGGCGAAGGGGCAGAAAATCACCATGTGTGTAATGTACTGTGTGTCAATGAAACTACACAGGGCTGGGTGAGGGGGTTAAGGGGGTTATTTAAGTCTGGCGCAGTCAACATGTGGTTTCCATGAGAAGATGGGTTCGGTTGGCGTGGCGGCCAGGTTGCTATGATGACTAGTTGCCCCACCAGTCGGTTCCACTACTGGAGTGGCTGTAGTTGCCACCGTAGCCGGCGTCATTGCCGCCATAGAAGTTTCCGCCTCCAAAGCCACCTGGGTAATACAGAGGTCAAGGGTCAGAACTCACATTCCTGAGACACTATTCCATTGTGGGGAGGGACGATCTCTGCAGTTATTTCCTAAGATGAGGTGAGACCATAACGTCATGAACAGGGCCCAGGTGCTTACCTCCACCGAAACCGCCTCTGCTCCCTCCTCCACCGCCGTGGCCTCCAGTGCGTGCCCCACCGCGCCCGCTGCCACCCCCGAAGCCGCCGCCGCCGGGCGTCTGACGGTAATCCCTGGCACCGAATCCACCAGAGGAGAACCTGGACAAGACAGAAGAGTTGACATGCACAGAAACGGCAGGTGGTGTACAGCGTCGTCGGTACCTCTTCCTGAAGGGGACCGGGTGGGGGGGGGGCTTACCTCTTGGAGCGTCCGCGTCCCGTGTTGCCCTTGTGGGGGTTGTCATAGCCCAGGCTTTCCAACCAGGAAGGAACCTCCTGCTTGGCCTCCACCAGGATGTCCAGCAGGTCTTTGGTGATGTTGCTGTTCTTGTCGTTGAAGAACGACGTGGCCAGACCTACAAAACAAAGAAGACTAGGTTCGACATTCCTCTCTGTGTCACGCAGTGGAAACAAGTTTGGTTCTTTGAAAAGTCGAAACAAACGCCACCCCATATTCAACAGCGCTGGGATCTCCAGGCAACATGAAAGGAAATGTCAGTATCTAGGACCGCTGGACTTCACTAATCTGGATAAGCACACGCAAACTGGCAAGCCAATGCTGATGACTGGTCAAAACAAACATCTGACTGGTCAAAAGAAAACCAAAAAGACTTTGACTGGTAGTTTGAATTAGGAACTACATTTTTCTAGTCACATGCAGTATAGCTGTTCTCAACTCACCATCTTGGTTTACCACTGACCTGGAGCCTATAGACCAGCAGCCTCCACAAATAAGTCAGATGTCTGAAGAAAATATAACTGGTGCGCGTCTAGAAAACTCAACCAGCAGACTAGTTACACTGTTTGTCCTGCGTAAAAGAAACCTTTTCCACTGCCTGTCCATATGTAGTCGACCCTGGCGTTAAGCTGGTTCAGAAATCCTACCCACGACCCCCGTGTACTCAACACGGACCTATCAACGGTTCGTGATGGAAGCTTCCATCAACCAATCGCCTCACTCACCCAGGTTTCCCACTCGGCCTGTACGACCAATACGGTGGACGTATTCCTCGATGTCGCTGGGTAGGTCAAAGTTGATTACATGCTTGACGTTGGAGATGTCCAAACCACGGGCAGCCACCTGGAAGTCAAAACACACCCAAGGCCATGAGTCGCAGAGAAAAATAAATAAATAAATAAACAGCACCGCTATGCTAACGTTTGGAGGAGACAGAGCAGTGGACCACGACTTGTGTAGACAGGACGTAGATAAGGACTTCCATACCGCAGTGGCCACCAGGATCGGACAGCGCCCAGAGCGGAAGTGATTTAATGCCTCCTCTCTGTCTCTCTGTGAGCGGTCACCGTGGATACTGGTGCAGGCATAGCCTTCGCGGTACAGGAAGTCCTCCAGGGCGTCCGCTCCCTTCTTAGTCTCAACGAACACCAGAGTTAGAGACTCTTTACCTAGACAGGGACAGAGGGGAAATGAACAACAGAGGTTGAGAGGTTGGCTCCCAGGCTATGAGAGGGATAAAGACTTGTGTGGGGTGATGGGAGCAGGAACTGAAATACGACACGGCACTAACAGAGCGGGGGGCTGGACGTGGGACTGATGTCACCATGGAGCAATGAAACAAAAAACAAAAAAATAAAAAAAATATATAAAAAACTGAAAACTGGAGACGAAGTATGCCAGAAAGGAGGATGGTTTTCACTGACAATCATTACGTTTTAAATTGGTTCAGTTTTGAGAATTTATACCAAAATACCAAATGTCCTTGTGTCACAGTGACACTCCAATACCATAACTGAACCTCTTGACAGCCATTGGGAATGGCACAACGAAACGGCTCGTGTCAAAACAACTTAATGAATCTGCCATCAAAGTAAAGGTTTGACAGTGAAACTGAATGCAGGGTGTGGAGAGGCGGCGGCGGGGTGCGCGGGGTCGCCCTGTTGATATAACAGCAGCAGCAATCAGTAGCAAGTGGGCCATGTACTGTAGCAAGGTTGGCAGGGAAACACGAAGCGAAGCCAGCGGGCATCATGCCTGCCAGCCTCGGAGTAACGGCTGTTTTCACTTGTTCGGATGGGTGAGCATGAAGAACCACATTCACCAGGCAAGACAGTCCCAGCAGAGAAACCCTCCCAGGGGAGGAGTACACACCTCAAGGACCACCTGGAGTACCACAACAGGACTTGATGCCTACATGCACAGCATACTCCTCTAAGGCCCTAGTCGGCATGGTGACGGGAACACGCCTGGCCCTGGAGTTTTACCGTTTCCTTAAGTGGCAATGGAAACACAGGAGGACCATACGACGGTGAAAGCGCCCATTCAAATTGCTTGGGACACCTTGTAGTTATGGGCGCTACATTCAGCACTTAACTGGAAGTCAACACACGGGACGTAGTCTGTGTGTGTCTTGGCTTTGTCTTAAGATAGAAACACCCAGTGGGTTCTCACCAGGCTATACCGCAGAGACACACGGCCAGCCCGGCCTACAGTCTACCCCAGCCCTTTAGACTGAGATGTGTCTAAAGACCCCCCTGCGTTAGGATTCACCGGGCCCTGAGAGTGCAAGAGCCATCTCCAGGCCTGAAGCCATTTCACGAAATTCTTAAAGGAGAAAGAGGGATGTGGGTTAGGGGAAGGTAAGGGGAGAATGAGGAGTGGGATGTGATGTTTGCCAGTTGGGAGGATCAGAAAGGGGGTGATAGTATCATAAGAAATACTTACCGGGTGTCACTGCAGCCTCCTGAACATCAGGAGCATCACTGGGAATGACTAGATAAAACCAAACCGCCCAGTACAGTAAACCAAAATGCAGTGTAAAGTAACAGCTCTTAACATGTAGGACGATCACTAGCTCTTTCCCATCAACCACCTTCCATTCCAAACGAGAGAACAATGGGTGTTCATCACGGCAACTAGTTTTAAGAGACATCAATGTTAATGCGCCAATAGGCAATGTAAGTTAGACGGACAGACTAAAACTGTTGGGTGGGGGCAATGGAAAAGGCTAACAATGTCCCCTCATAGATAGAAACCTCAGGAAGTGTCAAACAGTTGAATATATATCTGTAAAGTTATATGTGTATAAAGGAGATGTGGGTGTGAATGTGAGGCAATAAAGCAGTGTTGATTTCGGCAACCTTTCAGATTTAGTCGAGTTTAGTTGAAATAAAATTCAGCCTCTGTCGTCTAAATACATTGTCTAGTTAGTCACATTCTAGTAGCAAGAAGAATTTAGTGGGAATCTTTTTAATCCGTTTCTTTTTTCGTGACACCAAATGATTGCTAATAGGCTACTTGTTAGCAATAGCTACCTGATGAGGTAGAAGAACCAAAGGCTTAGCTTTAAAATGGTTCGATTATTAAGCCGCCACTCTAGGTTTGATCAATTTTTATTTTATTGTATATTTTATTGTATTCATTATCTTTTAAACAGTAAAGTCTAAAACCACTCTGAGGAAAAGAAACTCCGAAGCTTAACTTCTTAAAACTACTTAAAAAGCTCAAAAACTACTGTCCAGTCTACTGTCCAGGCAACATTCAAGTAAAATTCTTTTTTAAGGCTATTTATTCAGTGTGGTCAATTGCCACTGAATAGCAACTTTGACAAAAGAACACTGGAATAATGTCCACCCGTCTGTGTTCCTTACCTGTTGCATTGAGCAGGTCCAGCAGGAAGGACCTCTTGTCCCCCTCCTCCACCCACACCACCTTTTGGGTGATGTTTTCAGAGGTGGAGCCGACACGGCCCACGGCCAGGAAGATGTAGTCCTCCAGGAAGTCACGGGCAAGCATCTGCATAGTGAGAGAAACAAAACACACAAACGATGTCAGAAACACAGGCACATTATTTTATTTTTTTAAAGCAAGTCTCTGATGTGTGTATTTCTGTATACCTGAATCTCCTTGGGAAAGGTGGCACTAAACATCATAGTCTGGCGGATGCCTTTGGGTGGCATTGTGTCCTGCTCCACGATGCGTCGGATCTGGGGCTCAAAGCCCATGTCCAACATCCTGTCAGCTTCATCCAGCACCAGGTAGCTAACAGGGATAACAGAACACTTGATTTAAAAATAAATAAATACCCAGGTACAGCACCTTTATTAGCACTAGCGTTAGCGCCATTCACCCCGGTAGCACTAGCGTTAGCGCCATTCACCCCGGTAGCACTAGCGTTAGCGCCATTCACCCCGGTAGCACTAGCGTTAGCGCCATTCACCCCGGTAGCACTAGCGTTAGCGCCATTCACCCCGGTAACACTAGCGTTAGCGCCATTCACCCCGGTAACACTAGCGTTAGCGCCATTCACCCCGGTAACACTAGCGTTAGCGCCATTCACCCCGGTAACACTAGCGTTAGCGCCATTCACCCCGGTAGCACTAGCGTATGCCTGACTCACTTGCAGTAGTCGAGGCCGATCTTGCCCCTTTCCATCATGTCCACCAGGCGCCCAGGTGTGGCCACCAGCAGGTGGCAGCCTCGTTCCAGGTCTCTGATTTGTTGGCCGATATCTGCCCCGCCATACACCACGCAGGGACGGACGCGTGAGCGATACGCAAACTACAAGGAAAACAGATCGACAGGTCCATTGAGAACACTAGCTAGTAACATCCACAATTAAGTATAAAAAATGTTCTCATCAAGCAGTCCAATCAGGGGGAAAATTAACACAAGCTAGTGCCACAGTGGACTACAAAATACAAATGTAACAAACTTTGATGCATATATTAGATTGTACCAGTGATTGAGAATAGAAACAGAATTATTCTGGCACTGAAGACACAGCAGTGGGAATTTTGGCACTCCTACCTCTTATCATACACACGGAGACAGATAGGAATGTGTGTGTGCATGCCAATAAACAAGGTCACCATTTTCTAGCAGCAATCTTTCATAAACAAGTTCAAAACGAGCAAACAGGTCTGTCTTGCTTAGGCTCTACAAGGAGAATCTACTGCACTGGTGCCACCACAAGATCATCCCCTATCAGTCCATTGTGTCTGTGGGTGGAGTTGAAGCCCATACCTTCCTGGACTCCTCATAGATCTGCAGGGCCAGTTCTCTGGTGGGGGCCAGGACCAGGGAGAGGGGGTACTGCTTACGGCGACCATATTTACCGCTGTCCTGTGTTGGGTGACGACAAGAGCAGGGGTCAACCTCGGCACAGTGTGTGTGTGTGTGTGTGTGTGTGTGTGTATCACAAGTCAGGGGTGCAACTTGATCAAATTCAGATCGACGGGGAACATCGACACCGCGGGCTGATCTTGTGCGCGCACGCACGGGTCATACCTGTCCGTTTTTGGCGGCTGCCGTGGCATCACCCGGCCCCTGTGTATAGATCTGACTCAGCACCGGCACCAGGAAGGCCGCAGTCTTACCCGAGCCTAATGGAAGGAACCGAGTCATTCACCCAACAGTCACTCATCTTGGCTGGTTTGAAAGATGGCAAGTGATGGAAATACAATCCCAAAACATTCAATTCGATAATATTACTTGGCACTGTCTGTAACGCAAACAACCGACACCAAATCAACACCCCATTCAACCAGGGTTGTTAGGTACTCGGGAGGCATAATTGGCCTATCCACAATAGGTACTTGAGTTACTACTACAGCACGGCTTTCCTCTACCACCTCTCTGTTTAAAGTAGCCAATAGCTTCTTAATCAAATCCCTTACCAGTCTGAGCGCAGGCCATGAGGTCCCTCTTGGACTTGATGACAGGGATGGCATATTTCTGGACTGGGGTGGGGCGTGAGTAGTGGGTCAGGGCAATGTTGCTCATAATGATCTCACCCATATCCAGATCATGGAACTGAAACAGACAAACACAGGCACTTCATTTAGGGTCACTTCCATGCCTGTTAACTTTTCTCAATAGGATGCTGATTTACATGGAACAGGTGACAGTAACGGCAGTAGGGGCCTTACACTGTCGATGTGAGGTGGACAGTTGGTTCCTGTGGCCTCCACGGGAATGTCATCGTATTTCTCAAAGTTTATACCGGTGTTGCCGCTTGAGAACAGCTCCCTGGGTGATGGGACAGGGCACAAAAAGGGGCGTCGGACAATAGACTTGACTTCCAGCAACAGCACATAGGACTTTCCAGAACTTCTCCACAGTAACAGAACAGGTGCAAGTTCTGCAGCAGAGGTAGATTAATATGTTTACTGTTGACACTCACGCTTCCAGGCGTTCATTTGGGGGGCTGGGTTTGGACCAGTCCTCGTCCTCCCTGGAGTCTTCCTGCCAGCGGCTGTTGCCTCCACCGCCATAACCTCCACGTTGATAACTGCAGCGGACGGACACACACACACACGGCTCAACGCGCGCACGCACACGCACCCCTCAACACACACACAC
>JACXGI010011474.1:7076-25008 GCA_016801175.1 Esox masquinongy | reverse complement strand
CTTCACGTCGCCCATCGGGAGGTGACCACACACACACACTTCACGTCACCCATCGGGAGGTGACGACGCCCTTGCCAACCTCCTCCGGCCTCTTGTCGTGGTTTATAATACCACGGTGTGATTTTTCTGCAGATACTCTGACATCATCGTGCATCGGCTGCTGGCTGTGGCCATAGGAGCGGACAGCACCTACCCAGACCTGATGGACAAACACAAGCAGTCAGCTCTCTGCAACAACCTCAACTACAGACACAAGATGGCCCAGTACGCTCAGAGGGCCTCTGTGGCCTTCCACACACAGGTACTGTCCACACACGCACACACAGTCACCGGCTTGGGCCTCCTGGGAACATAGTATTTTTAAAGGTGGGGTATTATTTTATTTAGACACTCTGAACAGTAGGCAGGGACGCTGGCAGTGGACCACGGTCTCTGGTGAGGAACGGTCTGTTTAGCCAGGGAGGGTCACCGCTAAGCCCCGGCTCGCCACACGTTTTGTAACATTTCAACCAGGAAGACCATCGATGAAGTCCATGACATCTCTATTAACAGGGACAGATCTGGTTCATACCTGGTGGAGGACACTGTAGCACCGCTAAGTGACAGAAATTAAGACATAGGATTTTGTTCTAGACATTTCTGTGTAGTCACTCATTGTTTTTTTTGGTTTGATTCCTGCTGAGTAAGACTTCGGCTCCAGCTTTCAGATCCTTGACCAGGAAGTCTCAGTCTGGACTCTGACCAGCCCGTGCAGGTCTGATGACCAGTATATCTTTTATCCTAGCTGTTCTTCAAGAGCCGAGGCATAATGAACGAGGAAGGCTTCATCCTGTTCGTGAGGAAGAACGCCATCATCATCCTCATCCCTAAGTTCGGTCTGGAGGGAACAGTGTTCTTCGAGAACAAAAACAAACCCAGCCCCAAACTCGTCTTTAATGATGAGGTAGCTACATTCCTTGTGTTTGAGTGTCTGACAGAAGATGAAAGCAATGTTCCGTTTGCACTTTTGTGTTAAATTGTATGTGTGTTTGTGCAGGCAACGACTCTGACAGTGGAAGGACACACCTTCAACATGTTTGACAAGGTCAAAGTCACCATCAGTCTGGATGCAAGCAACATCCAACACCAGAAGATCAGGATGTCTCTGGTCGAACCAGTGGTATGTTTTACATGTTTACATTTACGTATTTAGGCTTTAAATCCTCTTGGGGTATGGTAGCATTGATCTATTCCAGCTTTGATTATTTTATTTTTTGGTCAATGTTACAAGATAGCAGTGTGAATCAGGCTAATTTCCATGTGGTTATGAATTAAACTGTTTAGGTTTTGATGTGTCCAATGCTCTATAACAGAGGTGTCAAACCTGTTCCACGGAGGGCCGAGTGTCAGCAGGTTTTTCCTTTAAATTGGTTTCCAGCTTAGACCTAAAACAACCAGGCGAGGGTAGAAACTAACCAATTATTTACCTAATTAATCAAGTACAAGGTGAGAGCAAAAACCTGCAGACACTCAGCCCTCTGTGGAACCGGTTTGACACTTCTGCTCTCAAAGCACTTCCATCACTGATTTCCGCTGCTGTTTGGACCTGTAACATGTACGTTTGTTTTGTTCTAGATCCCAGGAGTGAGTGTTGCTCCTTCTGAACCAAATGAACCAGAAGCCAAGAAAGCTAAACTGGACCACTGACAAACACCATCTTCCTCAATGAAATGAAGATTTCCTTTTAGCCTCTGTTTCAGGAGTGTCAAATTCATTTGACAACCCTGAAACAGAGATGCAATGACAGGATGCAGTGACAGGAAATTATAGTGGTATGCGACTCTTACTCTGAGGTCTGCAGCCTGCTGGTTCTCTTCGTCATTAATTGCACTCTCCAGGTGTCCCATGCCTAAATCAGTGCGATTAGGTGGTTGGAATGAAGAAACTGAGTGGAACTGACCACAAGGTCCAGAGTTCAGTTTGAGGGCTTTATGCTATTTCTGTCCCTGGCTAACAGGGTTTATGGTCTATATAATAGCTGTGGTAATTAAAGCTGGACCACGAAGCTAGTTCCACTCTGTTTTTTTTCATCACAACCTCTGGGAGTTATTTAGACCTGGAACACCATGTGGGTGCAACTGAGTTGTTGGAATAGAAAACCAGCAGGCTCTGTTCTATAGGGTCTGTAACCTTGTACAACTCTAAATAAACATCTTGATTTTTAACCCAATGCTCCCCTTATGTTTTCTGTGGAGATCCCACGCCACGTTCCATTGGGAAAACGTAAACAGGCCTCAGTTTTAAAACATTTAATGTAGTTCAGTGTTTGGGTCAGATCTTTACATCCAATACAAACACACTTCCTTGGAACTGATGACACACCACGAAGTTAAAAGGAAGTCAAGCACTGGGTAAATCCCAAATGGCACCTATTCCTGCAGAAGTGCCTATATAGGGAATATGGTGCCAATTGGGATGCAAAAAGCATGTCTGTTTGAAATCTGTATAACAATTTACAATTAAAAGGTATTACAATTTACATCCCTTCATTGTTTAGCAACTGATCAAAATTGTAATGCGAAATTCACAAAAGTATAACAGTTAATAAATACATTCAGTACATTCTGAACATCAAGTTTCATCAGTCCCCTTCTCGTGCACTCACTATATTAGGTTCAAATTTGCGCACTACATGAAAGGGTTGATCCACACGCGACAAACGTCGGAACCCCATCACAGGGAGTTTAGGAATTCATTTCATGGCAACTGTTTCAGCAAATGAATGAGCCTAAACCTTGCGTTTAAAAAAAAAAAAACACCACAAAAAACTGGGAGGTATTTATCGGTTGGATTCTGCTGCAAAATGTTTTGCAACAAACCTTTTACTGCAAATAAAACTTTGTACAATTCAAATGTCTGTCCGTGTTTAGTTTCTTCCATGTGGTTCCTGGTGAGAAGGATTAACTCTTCCTGTTGCAAAATGTTTTACAACTGAATCGCACTAATGAATACACCCCCTTCATGTGCACAAGTTGTTCCGATGACATGCTCTTGGGCTTTAGCCAGAAGGTTAAAGGTAAGGGGAGGGGTGTCCCTGAGTCTTCCTCCAATCAGCTGACTCACTGGTGTTGAGGAAAAACAGTCTGGAAAAACAAAGTATTCTCTATGTGAAACCTTGTGTGTCAGAAAACTGGATGTGCAATTCCCTATGAACTATCCATTAAACAATTTGCCCACATTAATTAGTGAATAGAAATGTGAGTCCCACTTCTTGTCAGACTGGAGCCATTAGTACATTCAGTCCACAGTTTCACTACTTCAGTGTTGTGGATCGTTCAGGTTTGCAGGATTTTACCTTTGTCTTAGTGTGTCTACTAGTGTGATGAAAGGCTTCCTCTGGGACGTGTTGTGCCACGTCAAATGACTCCTTACTCTGGCTTCCTGAACTCATGGCGTCTATGAGACTGGCAGTGCCGGCATATGTGTTGTAACCACTGTCAACCTACAACACACACAAAGAGAGAGAGAGAGAGGCGGCTTGAAACACAGCTGCCGTTTCACCCCAATGACTAAGAACACGCTAGTCGAACAGTAATCAAACGGAAAAATTGTGTTGTGTAAATTAAATAATATTTAACAAAAAAAAATATAATAATATAATAAAAAAATCGTACACAGATTAATTTCAGAGACTTACGTGATAAACATGCCGACTAAAAAGGCTTGTAAATGAAAAAAAAAAAAAAACGATCAGAAATAAGAAGTCTTTTGTTAAACCTGCAGAGGGCTTGTGGCTTTCAAAGAGACTGTGGTTTCCAGAGAAGTTACATCGGCTGGGATTTAGTACAAGGCGATGGGGGTTTAGTCAGTGAACTGCTGTCATGATACAGACCTGCATGCTGTTGTCGTAGGGGATGATGCTTCCTTCAGCCAGCAGAGACACAAACATATGAGAAGCCTCCACTGCCATCACACTCTCCCCCATACGAGAGCTGGTCAACCGGACGCCCACAGGACCAACACCTCCTTCCTCCTCCACAGGAATGTCCACCTCCTCTTCATCGTTGTCATCATCCTCCTCCTCCTCCCCTTCCTCCATCTTCACTGAGTCCAAAAGGGCCCGACCCATGGCTGGGCCCCGCTCCTCCAGCCCCAGGAGGCCCCGCCCGGTAGCGGGGACGCAGCGCACCGGGGAGGGGGAGCAGGAGCCCAGGTCCATGGCCGGGAGCGTTAGAAAGGAATGGATGTTCTCCTGGTCTTGGAGGGAAGGGTTGAGAATGGGGGAGATGAGAGGGGGCGAGGCCCAGCAACGAGCCCCGAGTCTGGGCTTGACGTAGGAGTTGGCCTGGTTCTGGAGCGGAGAGCAGCTGCGGATCGGCGAGCAGCCGTCCACGTAGGGGCTCTCTGTGCGGGAGTTGAGGTTCGTCTCCAGAGGGACCCCCTCGGGGGTGACGAAGCTCAGCTTCTTCCTTTCTCCTGGGAAACGGTCACAGTTTAGCTCATCACTGACACCGTTTCCTGAATCATTCAACAGGTTTGAGTCTGGAAAAGGCAAATCTTCAGACGTATTCAACCAGCATCAACAGAGTATGCATTAGGTTTACCCGTCTTTACAGTATAACAATGTTAATGTAAGTCACAATATGACTGTGAGGATGTTTACATTTTCATAACACCTCTTCTAAAGGAAGGGTCAAAAAATGATATCGCATTAAGATACTGAGATGAGCAAGACTTCACTCAAACCATCTGTGGACATTCACTTCACTTTTCAAACATGAAATATATCCAGTTTGGATTCAGGTACAGGAGTTCCATAACACTGAGATAATGTTCTGTAAGAGGAGCAGGTGCTCAAGCTGTAGAATATTTGAGGCGTGGATACGTGGCGACTTTAAGCACCATTCACTATGCTGATGACTTAGTGCGCACGGATGAACCTCCACCAGGGCTTACCTGGTCTGGGTGTGTGGATAGACTGCTGTCCGATAGGGGACAGGGCGGGTGACGTAAAACCGGCAGGAGATGACCTCTCTGGGAATAGAGGGCTCGTGACACTGCCCAGGCTGTACTCACGGCGACGACCCTGGATCGGACTGGAAGAGAATTGGCCCTGAGAGAGAGAGAGAAAATAAAAAAAAGAGGTTACACTTTTGAAATATTAGCTTTGGTATTCTTCCTCACACATAATCATGCTACGTCCTCGATGACCATTTCACGTTAGAAGGGAAATAGCATCTGATAGGGCAGGAGTGCACATTCCTTTTCCCGGAGCTTCCAATCACAGTTGTAACTAACCCGGTTGACTGACCAGGAAATCACCTGGGTCAACATGCGAGGGCAAACTCACCCAGAAGACAACCACGGATGGTTTTGCAGGCGGAATGGCTAGAGTGCCATCAGACCAGGAATTCCCTGTCGATCCTCCCCAGGCGATGTGTCAAACATGGAGGATCCTGGTCACTTGTGACTTAGCTACTCCGCTAATGCTTGCACCTTGCCTGTGGCGTTCACCTCAGTGCTGAGACAAAGCACCTTCGCACCTCCTGGGAGTCCCTCACGAGCATGTTTAACTGCAGCACACGAGTAGGATACTCACAGTGGATGGGGTCAGAGCAGCAGAAGACGGGCAGGGCGGAGGAGAGGAGATGATGGGTGAGGGGAACCGTGACTCCGCTCCAGCCACTGGGTGGTCCTCGTCTTCCCGCACACCGTCTGGGCTGGGCGGGCTGGAGGACTCCGAACCGCTCCAGTGGCCATCCAGGAACAACTTCCTTCTTAGAGACGAGGAACTCAGGTTCTCCTGGACCTGCTCCTGCTGATCCTGTCCACGCACCTCCTCATATCTGTAGTACTCTCCTAGGGGAGAGAGACAAAAAGAGACCGAAAGAAAGAGGTAAGGCAGAAAGAGACATACAATGGAGACAGAGAGATAAGAATGAGAGAGACATGGAGAGAGAGAGACATTTGTTGTCTGGTAAGAATATCAACATATGTAGAGAAAAAATATTAGATGCATGAAATGAGTATTTCTACGAGGGACCGGTACGGACCAAAAGCTCTGAAACTATACGCATTCAAGTTGCTCTGGATGAGATTATCCAAAAAATTTACTAAGAATTTGTAAAAGTTACCTAATATTTTCTCCAGATCGAAGGCCCCAGGTAAGGATAGAAGTGTCTGGCACCCTACTGTAATCTTTTTAGTTGGCAGTGGCTCTTCAAGTATGAGTGGGGACATGGAACCTACAAGAAGAAGAACACTGTACATTTACAAATACATTTCCATAGATCAATAGCAATGGTTGACCAAAACAGTCCCATTGTCAGTCAGTATAACAATGAAGTATTTGTGTGTGTGTAACCTACTCTTTCCAAAGTGCATCGGCGTTGATTTCTTTTTATTTGATTGTCCAGACCATGGCGAAGGGACAATGGCCCCTTTTGTGAAAAATTGCTCGATAGCATTCTGATGTTTCGCTTCAATCTCAGAATCCATCCTAGACATTTGGAAAAACAAAGCTGTTTTAAGAGACCAAAGAAATCTGAACTCTTTATCGGCTTTATTTTTCGCAGTTCTAGTTTCAGTGCGCTTCATTTGTCTTACTCACATCGTAAACAGTAACCTTGTCAGAGTTTCTTACCTGGTTTGACTGAGATACATGGACTGGCGGTGGATATCCTCAGCGTCAATGTGTACAGGGAGTAGGCTAGCCATCTCATCTATGTCCCATTTAAACTTGGCTGGTGTCTGAAACATGGAGGATTACAACTGAAACAATTCCAAATGCAAGAGCGACCTGTATTAGACTCTCGTCCCCGAGTATATACTCACAGTTGAGGCCTTGGAGGATTTGAAGACAGAGGGGCTGGGGACCACGGGCTCATGCAGGCGATGGTAGTCATTGGGGCTCTCAAAGGGGTTACGAACTGCAGGCCTGCCGGGAGTCTCCGGTGTTATCTGGAGTTCTGGAAGCATATCTCCCATCTTCGCCGGCCAACCTAACCAACCTTGCTAGATGCAGGAATTCAAATATCAATTAGCTTTGGTCCTAGTAGAGCAGTACATACACATCGTATCAACGATAACTGAGTCAGTAAAGATAGACATATACTGTGTTTTACAGGACGAAACTTCGCATGACCGAGTAGTTAGTACTGGGATAGCATGGTGTTTTTGTTACACAATATAGCAAGCTGCTATCCACATGCAAGCCTCCTATCGCAAACATTTGACTAAAATGTCTAGATCCGGATTTAGAAACGATTCTAAAAAGACACTGACAAACTTATCAAACGTTATTTCATGTTCAACTCATACTTACAGAACCTGCACAAGACCTACGAACACCTAAAAAATAAACTTCCTGAGTCAGTAGTTTCAAACGTTTATTTCAATTTCCCTTCCACGGCCGTTGGCCAATAGGAATTGATGGGAAGTGCCTGCTAACCAATCACAGTAAAGACTTCTGAAAGCAAGAAATTCCGCAAAATTCACGTAACTTCCGTTATTATTTACTTGCCTTGTGTTTGTTAGCAAGTTGCCTAGTAATGTATGTACTAATGGCAAACTAACCAAATAAATGGAAAATATGTGATTCATCCTAATGTCGACGGGTTTTTTTTACTGCAGAAGTGGAGATCAGCTTGAATTGTTGAGGTTTCAGTTTGTGTCAATTATAACGGAGATCTCATAGCACACGGAGCAAGGAGGCATCATCATGGCAAGCACTGCTAATGCGAACAACATGAATGCTGTCCGAGAAACGATGGATGGTACGTTTTAGCCGGCTACGTTAGCTAGCTTAGGAAAATGTATGTCACAAATGAGAGCCTTATTTTTGTTTTATAGATAACATTGACTGCATGACCTACAGATTTACTACGGTTAGCTAGTGATATATAACAGTTTCGGAGTCCATGGCAACTGCAGTAACATTACCTAATCCAGAAATCTTGTTGGCTTGACACTTGATATCTTTACTCAGACAGTAGTTACACCGGCCCGATTTGAGTGTCATATTTAGTTTTATCCCCCTTTTCACATTCTAGTGTTGCTGGAGATCTCGCGGCTTCTAAACACAGGGCTAGACATGGAGTCTCTGTCTATCTGTGTACGACTATGTGAGCAGGGAATCAACCCAGAGGCTTTGTCGTCGGTCATCAAGGAGCTACGCAAGGCCTCAGAGTCACTAAAGGTAATCCCAGGGGTCAAAGGTGGATAATTACAGAACCGGGTCCACTGAGCTCCGTGACGGAGACAGATCTGAGTTCTGTGACATAAAATAGCAGCTCTGAGATCTATGTCCGCCCCATTTTAGCGGGACCATTCTAGAGGCTCATTTGGACCATGACCGAATAGATTCTGTTCTGTACTTTTATTACATTTGTAAAACATTTTCCTTAACGAAGAGAGTGATCTCTGTGCATAACAATATTGAATGGAAAAAAATAGTTGAAAATTGAAAAACGAACATACAACCGGAGGTTAATAGGTGGATCTGGTAGGCAGATTCCATACCATTTAGGGATTTAAAGACTTGGAGAAGAATTTGTAAGTAACTTCTTTGAGGTACAGGAAGCCAACAGAGTTTAGCAACGACGGGTGATTTGACGCAAGGGCAAATCACCCCTGTTTGTTAATCTTTACATGACTGTTCATTATGCTTCAGTCTGACTACTCTTTCTGACTGTGGGTCCATGCAGATATCTCAGTCTCTGCCTCCGTAAACTGTTGCATTTTGCACCTGTCGTCACGTACCTGACATGTTGAGTCTAAAAACAAGAACATTTTCATTATCTGACTTTTTTTCCAGGTTTCTGAAAACTCTACCAATTGAAGATAGAGAACACAACTCAACACAACCTCTGCTGATTAGTCTTTCACACCATCAAGGTTCATAATATTGCCAAATAGTGTACCAGCCTTGTGGTATGTCCGTTCTCCTGACTCCTGACTGGAGGTTTGAATCTCTCATTCAAACCTCAACCTGTGTGACAATGTCAGCGGTGCATTTAGTCTGTAAACATTCAACTGACAGTTTTTCATGTTCATACCGTTTCTGTCATAATCTTTGTTGCTGCCTGTTGACATTAAAGAATGCAAAGTCTTCCTCTTCCAGCCCTGATATCCAGTGTTTCAGTAGCCCAGCCTCTTTCAGACCCAAACACCCCTCTCATCTTACCAGTCAGCACATATAGTGCAACAATGGGTTGTTTTCAATTTCTTTTTGGATGAGTAAAAATCTGCCAATATTTTTTTGCAAATTGTGTGTGTGTGTGTATTTTTAATTAATTTAACATCAGATGTTTCATTTCGATTTCAGGCATGTCCTAAAAAGTTTTGAAGTTAAAAGGTTTGTCAACTATGAATAGGAAACTCAATAAATAAAAGCAGTTGCATTTTATTTCCACAATGGGGCAGTGTTTCATTAATTACTGGTTTTCATCCAGTACATTACATCTGTTGTTGGAACATCATGATTGATTCAGAGGTACTATCCAGAATTTTCTTTAAGAGTTTTGGCAAGTTTTATAACGCGGTGTTATTCTTTTCACCTTGAAATTTTGATGTCATCATCAGTCCTTCACGACTCATCGCGGAATGCCTGGACACAAAACTTTGCCGTGATATATTAGCATTAATATATCATAACCCACAATATGCCTTACTACTCTTATTAACCAGTCACCAACACAATAAGAGCGGTAAAATGTGATGTTATACCTGTTTCTGTAAAGGTGAACGCTTTAAAGCATGATGAAAACGATTCATTCCCTATAGTGTTTCCATGTTTGATAATGTCCTTTTTCTATTTCCATGATACCTATACTTTTACTAGATTTGGCCATTGTTTGATCTAATATCTAATAAAAAAAAAGCAAGTACTTCTATGTTGTTTGGTCTATTGTCATCCACTTTGAGACGCTATTCTCCTGGCGGCAATATTGTTCTTTTATTTAGGGGAATTATCTAAAAGGCACGCTTGTCTTTCAATTGGAGATATCAGGATCATTTCTCACTGTTAATACAAAAATTATGTAATACTTTTGAATGGGCGACACATGCTCCCACCAAAATACATGTCCATCTAACCAGAGCTGAACTAAAGGTTCCAGGCCTTTATCTTTGATATGATATAAATGGCAGCCAGGAATTTACTTGCTTGCAGGCGACAAAAAACGTAGTGCATTGGCATCTCTGCGCTGGACCTCCCAGTCTATTATCATGAAAAATGATCGACATCACAGACTCTTTTTAATCTCCATAACATACTCACTGTGTTGGAAATTAATGAAAACAAGATTGTCTTTCATTTGAGTTGATGAGAAAATCGCAGGCAGCCAGCTGCTAAATGTGGAAGAATGCAGAAGAGAGGAAAAATCAACATTTAGTTTCAGTAGGTGAGAAAATACATTTATTTGTTCCCCGCCGCTGGCTCGGAGATAAATTAGCTTGTTTGTCTACTGGCCATCTGTTTGTTATTTGATATGAGCTGCGCGCGGGCCCACCGGTACTGAACACCGCGAGAGATGAGCAGCACGCGCTCGAGTAGTTATAGGCGCGCTCATCATCTCATTTCGAGGCGCTCTCTAAATATGACAGCTTATCTTCATTATGGTATTGTAGGCTACAATATAGTTGATGACCAACAGGGTTGCTTGGATACAGACAGCTGTGGCCACTGAGACTAACCAAATTACAATCTACAAGGATTACATTACAAATACAGTCAGCGATAGAAAATAGGATATCTTTGTTGTCATCGCATTTCTGAATAGCTCAATCATCTCCTTTTGTCCTACTTGGAAGCCTTTTTCCACAGGCCCGGAGAATTATGCTGCAGTTACTTCAATCCTGGGCTTACAGTCAGACAAATGAGCGTTTCTCTGGAACACAACCAATACCAGCTCCATTAGTTCACTGAAGCAGGGAGGTCTAAAAGGTTGCTGTGCCCCTGCTCTTAATCAATCCTACTATACAATTAAAGTGTGTGTTTGTTTCTGTCAATAAAATGATTCCGGACTCTGAGCCGAATGGAGCTAAGCTAGCCTTGACTCCTGCTGTTTGCTTTGTTCATTAACAGGAGATGAGCAGATGGCAGCTGGTGTGACGATAGTTCTGCCTGTCCTCTCCCATGCCCTGTCTGTCTCTCCTCAGTCTACAATACCCACCTGTCTCCCCTCACACTAGCCTGTCTCTCCTCCCACTACCCTCTTGGGTCTCTCTTGCTCTAGCCTCTTTTCTGTCTCCTCTCCACCTTGTCTGCCTCTCCACTCTACCCTCTGTTTCATCCTTCTGTTGTTCTCTGACTTTTTCCTCTCCTTATCCTCCATTTATCTGTTCTATTAAACAAATAAAGCACAGTGCCACTGGGGGACCTGTGTGTGTCTGTGTGAGTCTGTGTGCGAGTGTGTGTGTTGCTCAGAGGGTATAAGAGAGACGATGAGCAATTCCAGCTGTCAGGACGGCCAGCATGGAACAAGACGTCAGCACCTGAACACACACACACACAACCCTGGCCCTGCACCTGGGCCTTGTTATAGAAGTAATGACAGCAGTTGGTGTGAACAGCAGTACTTGTGCTGAATGGTGATTGGCCGAATGGAAGCAGGGAGTCTGACTGAAGCCTGATTTATATTTTCTTGTTGGTCCTGGAGTTTTACAGATGTTTCTGTGTTCGTGTTGGAGATGGCGAAGATGTACTGAGTTAAAATTACATGAATTGGATTTAGTATGAAGCTGCCAGTGTGGTAAAGCAGTTATAAAATATATACTTTTTTGCTTTGTGCAAGCTGAAAAGAGTTGTATGAAATTGGAAACTTACCAAGAGACATCCAATTGTATCGCTGGGTGAATAAAGGACAGAGAACAATGATGTATTTCAATAGACATGTTATATAAAGGGGTTGGATTTCACTGAGTCCCAGTCCAACACAATAACTAACTCTTCTCTATGCCTATTCAACATTCTCTTACTCCCATTCAACATTTCTTTCTCCAAGGTTGATTGAGACTTTAACCTCATTTTGAATGTGGACGGGACCCTTAGAAAGTGCTACAGCTCAGAGATTTTTCCACAATGGAGGTGTGAATATTGTCCAGGATGGTAGCTACCCGTCAATCATTAATTAATTAATTTTCCCTGCTCTGTCACAGTGGTCTGCTTTTTCTGTGCAGAGAGGAAATTATGTGAGATATTACAGTGCTGTGTCAACCTGTTTCACTAAGGACTGCTTACCAGTGACATTTCTCTCTGTCCCTCCGTCACTTTTCTCTCTCCGTCAATATCATCTGCGTGTGGGTTTTTATAAACCAGCCCACAAATCAATGGCATGATCCCAGCACCAATACTCCTTCATGCAGAATAAAGCTCCGTGCTTTCAGACAGATGCTAATGTGCTTTGGCATTAAAGAGCCAAAGACACATTTCATCTGCTCTGAGTGTTGCTTTCAATGCTTTTCTGTCTTCATCTAAAGAAATCAATAAAATGAAGAACAAGTCTAGAATATTGCCAGATAACCTGCCCTTGACACACTGAGTAAAATATAGTGAGTGGATGGAATGACAGGTTATTGATGAACCACTGGAAAGTGATAAGAGAGAATTTTAATTAAAAAAAAGGTTTATTGTTCTTTCTACCAACGCTACAGCATACAACTACACAACACTATCTCTTTAGGCTACTTTATGTACACAAACCACGAGTCAGGAGTCTTATACCTTTCATTGGACATACAAGAATGTGACAAAAGACTGACTTTGCAATATTAGAATAAACAACTGAAACAAAAAGTACATTATCATAATGAAACATCGCATCAGTGTATTTGCAGACGTACTGTAATAAATTAACCTCTTGGATTACTGTTCTTCGTGATATTACGTTTCATAATCTTCACACATTTAAATCGTATAAAACGTACAGGACTACAAGTCAAAAAGTTTGTAGTGGATTTATTTATCCTTTTTTTCTGAGGCAGTCCAGGTGGTTTAAATAGTGTGTAAAATTCTTCTTAGACAGTTTCAGTAGTGTTGTCGAATAAAATCGGTGCTGCACCACTCTGTGAATATATGTCAATGCCTTAATTCTTTGTTCCTTTTTCAAATTGTTTAGTCTTTTATGACAGTTTGATTTACGGAAACATCCATAGTGTTGCTGCTGAAACTATTCAATTGAGCCCAAATCGATCTTCTCTTCTCTACACATTGTCTTCAATACATCACAGAGGTTTTCAGGAAAAGTCTTCCATCTGAAATACAACAGGTGACAAAATGGTAGACTAAGATATTAAACCAAAATATGTAAGAATGTTGTTCCATATTGTTTTGTCTCTATAATTCCCACAAGTATATGTTGTGTTCTTGGCCCCTGTCTGTTGCCTGTTAAAAACGCTCTTTGGAAAGATTTATTACTGCGTGTAAATTATGCAAATGAATGTCCATGGAAATACATCAGGAGGACAATTAAGACAGCTATTAATTACTGGGCCTTGCTCTTTTTTTGCTTCACTGACATTCAATTAAATTTCCCTTTTAACGGTTTAGATGTTTGATCTACTAACAAAGACAGTGCCAATCCCTGTGGAGACAGTGTTAACCCAGCAAGTGAGAGAAAAGAGGAGAGGGAGGGGGGGGGGGGTTGATGTCATTCTCATATACAGAGCATCTAAAATGGTAATCACTTAGTATATACATTGGGACCACACATAGCTGTTGTAAATGCCTTTATATAGTGGATAATAGAGTTATTTACTTAAATGTCTTCATAGTGAATTATAAATGATAGACTTGTGTATTCAAGCCTCACATAATTACCAGCTCGTAGTTAGCAGTTGAGAAGACACTGTTTATCAGACCAACAATGTCAGATAAACACTGAACATCAACATATTATGGATGATAAGAGAAAGATAAGCCAATCAGAGGCTCTCGTACCTTGTAACGTCGCCTCGGCATCGGTTCTGCCGTTTCCTTGGTTACCATTTACTTCCTGGGTCAGTAAGTCTGTGAGGGATGGATAATGATGACGGAGAGGCAGAAGTTCAGTCGTTCATTATCACATTTAATTACTACTAAATGAGGTAAATGCGTAATAGGTGGACTGCAACTAGTATCAAAAAGCTTACGGTATATTTTTGGACTGTCACGTAAATGACAGTGGCAATTAATTGTTTTTATTTTACCATTGTTTAACCTGGTAGGACATAATAATTCCTATTTGCAGCAACAACTTGGGGGGAATGTCACAGGGGGAGGAGGATCAATTAGGCTTAACTGTCTTGCCCAGGGACCAAATGACAGTTTTCACCTTGGTGGTTGGGGGGGGTCAGAACCAGGAACCTTTCAGACACTAGTCAGATGCCCTGACCACTAGGCCACCTAGATCTACTCCAGTATTGTTTGAAGAGAGAGAAGGAATAAAAGTCAAACGGGAAGGTAAATGTCAACCTGAATGTAAAGAGGGTGAAGGTGATTGTATCATCAGTGTCTTACCACTTCCAGCTCTGTCGTTGTCTGACACAGTCTGCTGAAGTGTCTGTTCGGCCTGATCTCTCAGTCTGCACTCAAACTCCAGAGCCTCCTGCAGCTTCCTCTTCGTCTTCTTCTCCTTCTTCAAGCGCTTCTGGATCAGCACTGAAAGCGACAGAAGCGTTTAGGACTTAGCGCTTGTTTCCAAAACTCAGTGTGGAAACGACACGCCAATCTCAATGGGACTCCCACGATAACACACAGATTAATAATGAAATAAATAATAGCTGCTGTTAATAACAGACCATGACGAAATCTAGGTTGTGAAATGCAATCTGGGTAATGCAGTGAGCTGTCTCTCCAACAACTCTCTTGAGCTCCTTCTCTAAACAGTGCACTCTGGGTAATGTGGTGTTAACTTACCTCTGTTTTTCTGCTCCATGGAGAGCTGTCTCTCCAGTGTCTCTCGGAGTTCCCTCTCCCTGTACAGCTCCATCTTCAGCTCAGACTTCTCCATCTGCACCTGCTTGTCCTGTGCACGTGTGTTGTCTATGGCAACCTTCAGTAGGCCCTGCTTGTAGGGGACAGACAGACAAAAAATCAAGAGGCTGTCACACAAAATGCTTACGTCATTGCGTGATTTAAATAATATATATTGTTTTACACCATACACAGTTTGTATTTCAGTTTCATCAAAAAAGTGTGGTAAAAGCTTTACCCTCACTATATTAACTTCTTCCCATTTTGTCCCCTCCCCCCTCCCCCTCTCCCTCCCCCCTTTTCCCACCTTTCTCCAATCGTATCCCATCCAACAGAAATGCAATTTATTCCTGTAGTTTAGGTCTTAACCCAGAGCATCTTTCGGTCAGCTCTTGGGTTGTATTTGCTGGGATGATATGTCCCACGTAGATTGCCAGCAGTCTACAATTTTTTCAGTTTGTAGATGATCCGTCGGACAGTGGAATAGGCATTCATTTTCTATTTTCTGAAGGCCTCAGATAGGTCTTTTTATCTTGTCATGATGTGTTGCCACACACCCATCTGGTTAAGACCAAACCAGACCAAGTTTCTAATCTTTATGGAAGGCTGGACCCTCCCAACTAACTTTCTAAGGATTTTCTAATTATTTGCACCTATTTTGAAGCCAATTTTTGCCATTTCATGTGATGGTAGGTAAAGGTAGGTGTTCAGTTATTTGTTCTGCATAAGTAAATTGCATTTCTGTTTCTTTTAATTGCATAAATGGATTGAAATTCCCCCCAAGTTGTTTCAAATTGGGTTACCGGTTGGAATTTATCTTAGATATCCATGTGTCCAAACATTTAAAAAACTACTTGTTTTTTCTCATGACTGTAAAACGTAAATTACATCAGTGCTTTGTGGAGTTGGGAGTTCCATGTACTCATGTCTTGGGGCACACCTAATCAAATCTGCCATGTAGGTCTAAACGAATGTGATTGGTTGACTCAATGGAAAGGGGCGTCACAATTTACATTTAAAACAGTTAAAGCTTCATTCTGGGATTTTTGGCCACTGGTTATCAAAGTGTCACCGTCGAGCCCTGAAATTTGATGTGTTATGTCAGCAAAACCTTTCACTTTCAAACCTGGTATTTTATGGTTAACTGAGGCATGATACTGATTCTATTTCTATGTTTTGCGCATGTAAACAACATATTACACCTCCAGCTAAAAATGTGAGGTTTTAAAAAAAGTTTGTTAATTGCAAAAGTCCAGGAATGCATCTTTACAAGGGTTAAGGTTAGAATTAAAGTTAGGTTCAGGGAAGAGGTTAAGGTTAGGCCTAACCTTGGTCAAGGGTCGCCTCAGAGCATTCACACCATTTGAAATGTAAGCCTCGACCTCTTTATTAAGTCAACCAATCACATTAATTTCTGTTTTTTTTCCAAATTTAAACGCTGTTCTGGTACCAGACAACGAGTAGAGACCCACCTGGATGTTGGTCAGCAGGGTCTCTATTGACGACAGCCCTTCTGGGAAGATGAAGTGTCCAGGGAACCCTGGAGGAAGCTTCTGTCCCGAGAAGGAAAGCCTCTCGTAGCCGTCTCTGACAGTCTGGGTGCTCAAGGACCCACAGTCTTCTGGGTATGGAGGAGGACAGCAGAGTTAGGATGACTAATGCGTAAGACCATGCATGAGTAAGTGGCCTGGCCACCCAGAATCCTCCTTGTTCCATTAACCTTGCCCACAAACGTTAACAAAGATTTGTTCAAAACAGACAACCTCAGATGTCTCTGAATGACCAGTCTTCACAGTGCAGCACCACTGTCGTGGAAGCTACACAATCTCCCTCCACTGACACTGACACTTTGTGTATTTCTTAATCTTCATGTTTTTTTTAGCTATCTTAATGGGGATGCCCATTACCTTACCACACAACTCTGACCTTAACCTAACTTCGACCTCAACCTATACCTAACCTCAATAACCTAACATTTATGCCTGAACTTAACCTAGCCCAAATGCCCAACCCTCAAGTCCAATAACCCTTTCTCCGTTAAGTCTGTCTGAATAAGAAGGGTCTGCTGAAGGAGAAAGATGTAAATACCAGCTCAATATTAAAATGAAAAAAAAGGTGCATTCCATTAAACACCGAGGTGCGAACAGCTCATGTAAAATTCTGTCTTTCGAAGTTTTTAGGGAGAGAAATGGCTTCCCTGTTTTTTGTTTATGAAGCAGTTTGTAAGCAGCATGAATATGCAGTTCTTTATTAGACTGCTAATAAGACTAATTAGACTAACAATCTCAATAGTAGCTGATCCCACCAGATCAACCTAGTCCTAGAAACAACGTAGGCAGATTTTCTTCAGAGTGCAGTTTCGCCCTCGGATAGTGATCACGCTAAGAGTCCTCAGAGGGAGTCTTTTAAAACCCTGCAGTTGGTTGTTCTCCAACTGTCACGCCGCTGCTCCAAGTGAAGGATCCTGTCCACTGCCACTCGTATGACCTGAGGTCCCATAATGACGCTTACATTTCATTACTCTAAACTATTCAGAGGGAACGAGAGTAGATCAGCGCACTCTGAATGGCATCCACTGGCTACTTAAAGTGGAGGGTTTGTCTCACCTTCACCTGAGGCCTGATGGTCCATGATTAGATTAACAACCCCAACCAGCCACTCGCACACAACCAGCCCATTTTACTGCACTTAGCTGACCAAAGCACATTCCGCTCCTTTGCCTCCACCCACTCGTTCTCTCCCATCTCGGTATTGGCAAACGCGCTGCTGTCACATTCAAGGTGTTTCAAAGATGAAAAGCATGTCCCATACCACCCCCCCCCCCCGTCCATCCACCGTCTGTCCCCACCCCATCCACCCACACCCCACCTCGTTCTTTTCATTTCCTCCGCCGTTTCTAAAAGCACATCCCTCTGTATAACTACTGTATATAATTAGCAGTCTGGCTGTGTCAGGTGTGGCTCACCGCTACTCCTCTTTCTCCAGTAACCCCACAGGGCC
>JACXGI010011473.1:0-24879 GCA_016801175.1 Esox masquinongy | reverse complement strand
TGATTCATGTGACTGGGGGAGGAGCTAGTTTCATCCTTCCCTGATTCATGTGACTGGGGGAGGAGCTAGTTTCATCCTTCCCTGATCCAGGTGACTGGGGGAGGAGCTAGTTTCATCCTTCCTTGATTCATGTGACATGGGGAGGAGCTAGTTTTATGCTTCCCTGATCCAGGTGATTGGGGGAGGAGCTAGTTTCATCCTTCCCTGATCCAGGTGACCGGGAAAGGAGCTAGTTTCATCCTGCATCCCAAATCGCACCCTACTACCCATAGTGAGCCATTTGGGACACTTTTGTTGTGAGGAGCCCGGAGAGATACATCCGCACGTGTTGTTCCTACAGGGGAAGGGGGGCTGAGGTATGACTGTGACTGAGTCTGAAGGCTTCCTAATATGGACAACAAATGAAACGGTCATCACTAGGTAATAACACAGCCTCAAAGACAAAATGGAGGCTTAGCCCCACCTATTTCTAAAATGTGTCTTCTTGAGATCTAATTTTAAACCTAACCTTTTGCACACTGATAACCTTATGCCTAAACAAACTGAAATTAAGAAAAAAAGGCTTTTTTTGTTGTTACACTATAGCCAGTTTTGAATTTGTGGCTTTGTTATTTAGTGGAAACCCGTTTGGAAGAGGCCACTTGTTTGATGAACAGGATTAAATATGTCTCATTTAAGTTCATATGTTTTCTTGCTGATCAAACACTGGAGATCCTTCTGACCAACAGTATGTTAAAAGACAATGGTGAGGCAAGTGAAGACAACTGAATGTCATCCAATTTTATAAACGTATAGTCCATCATCCGCAACACAGTAACATGTAATATTTGTGCTGAAGTCATGTTCTGTGAAAAGGCTTTGCTAAATTCAATTAGATATCCTTGTTTCGTTTTAATCCACAGTCTTTATCTTGTCTTGGCAATATGCAGTTTCTTTAGCCTGAGTTCTAGTCTTTTAGTACAGTACTATAGCATACCTTGTTAGTCATTGGCATGCCTGGATTGGCTTGAAAAGAACCGAATAAGAAAGGGTGTCAACAGATCTGTGTCCAGGCTACTGGCACAAGGAAGAAAGGTGCCACTTCACTCCACAACGACCACAAACCGGAAACAACCTCAAACACGTATCATGTGAAATGCTTTGACTGTACTTTGACTGTAGTACAATCCAGTGCATGAGCATCTAGATTTTCAGATTACTTTGTTTTGTGATCAGGTACTAACTTATTCTGGCTACTAGTGTTTTTATCTGACATTCCACTACAAATACCTCATGTGACCTCCAAACATTGGGAATGACACATCACTAACCATATCCATGATGTGCTTCTATGGGCAGATGAGAGACGATGATTAGGACCTCTGAATGTTCTGTCTGCAATGATAATGAAAGATAATGTACACTATGTATAAATTATGGGTAGCTGGAAAGCATGATAAAATCATGATGGACAAATACAGATTCTCCCAACAGAAACACACCAACATGCGCAAGTATGTCTCTTAAAGGTTTTTTTGGATGAGACATAGTTACAATTGCTTATTGAACATCACAAAATTGGGATGGGAGAAAAACTGGGTAAAGTTGAGAAATAAGTAAATAAATAATATGAAGACTGTTTAGAGTGAAGGAGAATAATATTGTCGTCGTCGTCCCCAGCCAATACAAACACAAACTGAATCAGCACACATTCTTATTCTGTATATCTGCTGAGAGACTCTCAAATATTTTCTTGACATTGAGAACTCTCTTGGGGTGGATCTATGTGTCCCATTGAAGCAAATCACCCTGGGATCTATAGTAGCACACACAGACACACACACACACACACACACACACACACACACACACACGCACACATTATGAATGCTTTTTCCTTTTACAAATGTTTTATTTTATTTTTGGATAATTTATTAACTGGTCAATACCAGCCAGGAAGGCTGTATATTTATTAAAAGATTTAGGCTCTGCTTGGGGTGACCTATTATTGCCATTATTTTGACTCCTAAATTAAAATTTGCGTATACATTATTTTTGTTATTTTGTAATATTTTGGTAATTATATGGACCGCCATCATTGGTTGTAGCACCCATGAAGACCAGTCGATGGCGCCCTTGTGGCGAACACTCAGCTGCGTCGTCCAGGCAACGCGGTGTAAACTCCATCTGCTTTCCGAGGACCAAAACACATGCATGTTGTGACGGAGAAATGAATGAAAATACAAAAATGTCATCGGGTTGACTGGTTTTCGTAAACGTGCAGTTTGTAAATTGAAGTACCAAGTTGGAAGAATCGAAGAGAAAAGGACGACTTGCAGGTAAAGAAAACAGTAGTTGCACATGAATGATGCTGGGAAGATAACGCTAGTGCTGCTAGCAGTACATTAAACTGTAGCTACCGTAGCTGTTGTCGTTCTTTCCTTGGCTTGGGATTAACGTTAGCTAGCTAGCGATTTATTTGAAATTTGACCACAGTATTTAACATAGCTAGTTTAGCTAACAATACAACAGAACTGGTAATCTGCGACACAAAGTAAATCAGACCGTGCGTTATACGAGTTATCTAGCGAACGTTAACTTTGCTAGTTTTTAAACGTGCTGTCTTATTAGCTCAGCTAGCTAGCTACCGTTAAGTGGCTAACGCTTACGATAATAGACGTAACGTTATGGATAGCTACCTAGCGTTGGCTGGCACAAAAGGAGTGATCCCCGGTGACTAGTTAAATTGGTAACCTAGAAAACACATTGCTAGCTACGGTACAGCAATGCTAGAGAGACGGATAGCTACGTGTTATTCCCGCTTTCTGTGTTACTGTACTACTGAAGCCAATCCAGCCTACCTCAATTAGGTGTAGATTGATAGATGGGTATTTTGCTGGCGTGTCCGCTAACGTTAGCTTACCTGCCAGGCAGAGAATATTTCATTTTGTCACTCGTTTATTGCTAATTGAAGGCAAAATGTAATATATTGTAATACAGAGAACCCCCCCTTCGAATAGGACCGCAAATGGGTCTTTTTGACAAACTAGCGGGTTGGTTGGGGCTGAAGAAGAAGGAGGTGAATGTTCTGTGTCTCGGACTTGACAACAGCGGCAAGACCACCATCATCAACCAACTCAAGCCGACCAATGTAAGTCTGAAACAGTAGTAATAGCTAACTGTAGTAACAGTGTTAGAGACCATGCAGTGGTATTCCGTAATAATATGGAACGCTTATTACAAAGTTTTAGTTCGTAATCGTACCTGAAAAAAAGTTCCGATGTAGAAATAAATAACTTTGAAGATATAAGTCACTTGTTAGAATTACTGTTTTTCGGATAAACAGGATTTCGGGATAAACAGGAGAGAGGTAGAGTAGGGATATGTGGACTCAGATGTAGATCAGAGAAGCGGATAGAGAAATGTATGCATAGTAAGGACATGAATGGATGTATGTTATTACTGTCTAATCTGTTGATTTGGTGTGCAGGCCCAGACGCAAGACATTGTCCCAACCATTGGATTCAGCATAGAAAAGTTCAAGACGTCAAGGTAATCAGTGATGTGTCTTTGTTTTTAGACATTGAGCAATTAAATGAATGGCAAATACATATATGTTCAAATATATACCTTCAAGTAACCTACTCTGTGAAAATATACACCCAAATAACGTTGATGTTATTTGTGGCCAAAGCTTGAATTAGAGTGAAAAATACCTCTAAAACCCTACCTCGAACCCTCTTCGTAGTGCACTCATTATTCTCTGGTTCCAGTCTTTCCTTCACAGTGTTTGACATGTCAGGCCAAGGACGCTATAGGAACCTCTGGGAGCACTACTACAAGTGAGTCTTCATATACACACACTGACACACACACACACTGTCAATACTTTATTTCAGCCTACAATTAAAATGTGTTATTCAAAAGGACCTGCCTTATTTACTCCGTATGCCAGGACAGTTAGGGCTACCAATATCACTTCTTTCCCCGCACTGCAACACACACACACACACAACAACAATGACATCAGTGATATATGGATCACCAGAAAACACGTTGTCATCATTAACACTGACTCACCCACTTACCCTTTTTTGCGATTTCTACTTAAATTTCTTGTAATTTTTTTTTTACATATTTGGACACATGGATATCTGAGCTTAATACCAACCACATTCATTGATAAAGGTAACCCAATTTCTTGAAATCATGCAAACAAATTACACTTTGTTTATAGAATAAAAATGAACTGAAATGCAATTTCTTTATGCGGAAAACATTAGTACACACTTACCTTATATTCCCGTATCTCAACTCTAAATGCTGTCTGGAGGCTTGTCGGTCGTGCATGCAAGAAAGCCCTTGAATATGATACACTTGAAGCCGTACTGTGTTGGAGAGCGGGCAGAAATTCCTCTCAGTTGATATAAGTTACAAGAAATGGCACCTAAAGTAATTTCAGCAAAAAAGGGGGCAACACCAGCTATTGAAGCAAGTTTCTTGTATTATTATTATTATTATTGAAGCTAGGGGTCAAAGCTCAGCCACTTTCTCACAACATGAAGAGTTTAGTTATTCATTATCCTCAGAACCTTTTGTGGGAGATGCACATTAACAAATAGATCTGGAAACTCTGACAGCCTCTTGCTTCATGACCACAGACAGAGGCGAAATGTCAAATATATTTATATATATGAATACTAATTTCCGAGCTACTCAATGGGTTTTTCCCTCTTTCCAGCAACATGACATGTATGACCAGGGCAGCAGTATGTTTAGTGACAAGTACATTCTAATGGTTTATTAATTACTAATGTTATGGGGCTTAACCATTAGACTAGTACCAGCTATTGCCAGGAATGGACTTTCATTCTGTTACTTTTAGCCCCATTAAAAAAAGTCATCTGTGCGAGAAAGCATGTCTTTGATAACAAGCTCCCCTCCGGAGGACATTTTAACAGCATCAGCATACTGTTCTACAGGGTTTGGTGACTCCATGTTTCAGCCACGGGTTGATAACTAGGGTAAGGCTGACAGCACCCCTTGGACAGCCTGTTTTATGCCAGGCTGAATGGAATTGGTGTAGTCAGATAACTTGGATGAAGGATCCTGGCCAATATATACTTAGAATTGAAAGAGAAAAGTTTATTGATTACAACCACTGACTCCAGTGAAAACTCAGAATCTACTGACAAGCTTGACCATTCAGATTGGACAGGTTAATATAGGGGGGCAGTTTCACAAATAACCGAAAAGTAACTTGTAAGGGGTTGTAGTCAAGTTTTTTAAAGACATTTTTAAAATGAGCCCTGAAGGACCATAGTTATACAGGACAAAGGACAGTACAGGTCAGCATTTTCAGAAATAATAAGGATGCACCTTTATTTGTGAAAGACTCCCTTATCCTCTGTCCGCCAACATACAGTGTCTATAACGGCTAAAAGACAAATATTACGTTTTAGTTAGAGATTCAGCTAAAAAATACCAGGGAGATTATAAGAAAGTAGCATAAAGAAGTGGGTGATTGGTAGATGGGAACACTAATTCTGTTGTTTGTGGGTATGCTGGACAACTTGACAGACTGGAGAGTTCTTCAGATATTATATATACCTGTAAATATTCTGTAAATTTGTGAATTTTCCACTGCACATTTAGAATTGCCATATGTAATGCATTTGCATTAATGACACACTTATTCATTCCACATATTCTTGTAAATTTTTCTGCGCTCCTCTATTTGCACTTCTGGTTAGACGCAAACTGCATTTTGTTGTTCTGTACTTGTACTGTTCAATGACAATAAAGTTGAATCTAATCTAATAAGGTTAAACAGGATGTAGGTGAGAGACATGTCCTAGAGGAGAACCTGCTTGAGTCGTGTCCTCTCTTCCGCAGGGAAGGTCAGGCCATCATCTTTGTGGTGGACAGCGGAGATAAGTTGAGGATGGTGGTGGCTAAAGAAGAACTGGACACCCTCCTCAACCACCCAGGTAAGACAGCATTCACAACCCAAATGACACCCCGTTCCCTTCATAGTGCACTATTTTGTACCGGAGCCGGAGGGCTAGATTTAGGGAATAGGGTGCTGATTCACAGGCAGAGGTCATTGCTTCTTACCTTGGTAGAGGAGATTGTATGTGGGTGCCTGGTTTCTCAGTTGCACAGGTAGTGTTTGGTCTGTAGTGAGATATGTATGTGGCTGACGTGTTTGAACGTCTTCTGCCCAGACATCAAGCACAGACGCATCCCTCTCCTGTTCTTTGCCAACAAGATGGATGTCAGAGACGCCCTGTCTTCAGTCAAGGTGTCCCAGCTCCTCTGTCTGGAGAACATCAAGGATAAACCCTGGCACATCTGGTTGGTACACAAACACACACACACACTGTGCTTGTAACACCAAGCCATCGTACCGGCACAGTATACATACAGTATGGTTGTTCTGCTATTCTAAGAAGAGGATTTGTGTTTCTTAACTGATCTAATAGTTGTTGAATTGTTTGTCCATGTTTTAGTGCCAGTGATGCTGTCAAAGGAGAAGGGTTACAAGAAGGAGTTGATTGGCTCCAAGGTATGGTGTGAAATTTATTTTTCAGCTTACAAAATGTATTTAACTTATTTATGTTATTTGATATTCCATTTTCATCAATCATCAACAATCTTCATTATTTTTCTCAATTTTCTGGCATTTATAGAACAAATTTCACTGTGAGTATTCAATGTCAGGAGTGTGTAGTTTAATATAGTAAAACGTTTGATGAACTGTGGAATCTTCTCTGTTAGTCGACTTTCCTTTATGCCTACAGTATGTGATCTGTCGGTTTTATACCTGCACACTTTCTTGTATTCATAGCCCCTGTATAACCTCTTATAAATGTCTGGTGTTCATAGCCCCTGTATAACCTCTGATAAAAGTCTGGGGTTCATAGCCCCTGTAAAACATCTCATAAACTTATGGTGTTAATAGTCCCTTAATAACCTCTTATAACCTTCCACCATTCATAGCATCTGTATAATCCCTTATAACCCGGTGTTCATAGTCCCTATATAACCTCTTATAACCTTCTTCAGCAACAAAGGTGCTTGAATTCGGTAGCACCCAGATTTGCAGCAGTAAGCTGCTACAACGTGTTTTACATTTCTGCGTGTTGCCAGTAGATCTTGAGGTTTTATTGAGAGAATTTTTTTTTTTTTTTTGGTACCGGGAATCAGACCAAGTAGACCGCTTATAGACTGATGAAACCAATGTGCAATTTAGGTGAACTATTCCTTTACGAATTAGGAGGAGCTTTCAGGCTATGTAGGGGTTTGAGGAGCGTAATGTCCCAGGCTGTTCCTGACCATTAGGTTGAGTCTTCACTGTACTGCCAGCTGACGATTGGTCAGGAAGCCCCATGGGTGATGCTAACTGGACAGCATCAACATTTTCAGCAGGGATTTCCTGGCCTTACCACGCTATTGCCACTCCCTCCTAGCCCAGCCAACTGGTTGGAAGAGCAGTGGGGCGGGGACAGTAGAATGGCGCGGGGGGTGTGGCCTATGAGGAAGGTGTGACGCCATCATCAACTCTCATGAATCCGTAGGGAGTGTTTGTGCTGAGAAAATAAATATACGTTCATAAATTGAAACACGTTGGAGAAGCTTTTGGGTACTAAAGTCTTGATGTAGGTACCGCAGATTTGTTTTCCTTATTGGTGACTTTGAGAACTGATGGTCATTCATTTCTTCCAGATCAAATCAGAACGATGAAAACATGAAGTGAGATAAACATGACGGGGGAAATGCCACTGTCAGCGGCAACAGCAGGGTAACCACGACAACGGCTCTGGAGTACCCCTGGTGCTGACCCCTGTGGCGTGACCCCCGCCACACACACACACACACACACACACACACACACCACCGCAAAGGAGTTGGAGCCAGTTATCACCTTTAAACATCAACCAGTACAGAAGACAGCTTGGCTTTAGAAACAGATCAAGTGGTCATCATAATTCTGATTTATTGTCACACACACACTACCCTAAATCCAATGTAAGGTTACATTGTTTTGATTTTGACTGGCAAGCTACAGTAATGCCTTACTAAGTGTTTTCAATGCACTAGCAACATTTTTCTGTCATAATTGGTTCTCCTGCTAGTGAATTATAAACAAATTTGAGTATAAAATGTAATCTATAAATGAGACTGTATAGTGTCAATGTCTGATTAATTTAAAGTTTGTTTTTGGATAGTCTGAGGATTAATTCTCGTCATCCTAATGTTCAGGCTTTCCACATGGGGTTTGGTTCGTCTGTGCATAAATAATTGAAATGGAGAAAAACCCATGTTAACTGTCAATCGCCCAGGCATTACTAAATTCAACCTTATATCAGAACTAGGAGCATACAGTACATTTGTAGAGTTGTCATCTATAGATGTTTTTAAAAAGATATTTATTTGGTTCCTCCTTGGAAAGGATAAGGCAAGCCATATTCTGTACATGTATTGTAGAAGTTCTCCCGGTGATGTACAAAAGAATGTAACATTTTGCTATGTTGTTTTTATTGATCCGCCAACTGTACAATGTTACAAGAATAAAGAAATGTAGTATCTCTCCAGTCTCTCCCTCTGTCTCGCCTTCCCGCTCCATGTGTCTTACTGCCTCTGTCTCTCAGATCTCTTTAGTTTGTTTTTCTTCAGTTTCTCTCTGTTGTCAGATGTCTCTCTGGACTCGTTAACTAACTGTGTCTCCTAACAGCCTCCTCTCAGTCCTTCAGCGTTACTCTGAGTCAGTCTCTGAAATGCCACACTATTTCCTCTGTCTCCCAGTCCCGGAGTGCACTTCCATCATAGGGTGGTATTTGGACCACAGCCATGAAGTCAGGTGTTTTTACAGGTGGCGGGGAAATGCCAGGAAGTAGCCGCACACTGGCATCCTGCTAGCCCACACCCAAACAGTTGGTAACACACACAGGGTGCCGCGACAGACATGTTCTACAGTGTGCATGTTGTTTGTCGACAGCGACAGCTGTTCGTTAGCAGCAGCCCCGGTCTACCTACTCTGTCTTCTGGCCAGATTTAGTGAACTACTCCTCCGGGCTGTGTCCTGCACGGCGTCCTACTCCCTCTCTGTCGGCCCGGCCAAAAGCAGCGTGCTAAGGAGGGCGCCGTTTGAGACTAAGCGGTGGTTTAGTGATCACGACCAGCGTCCATCCATGGCTGGACTCCTATGTGCTTCACGGAGGAGAGGGGGCGGGGCAATGGGAGCGCCGTCTGCCAATGATTCAATTAATTAGTGATGGAGCTAGCATCCTTCCAGAGTCCAAGACGCGGTCCTCTGTAACGGCAGACATCGTCAGTAATGGTCTGGAATTCACCCAGTAGTTATGGAATGCACTTTGACATTTAAATGTAGAATCCACAGTTGAAAAAAAAATAAACAGGCACTGGTGAACATTCGAGTGATGAGGTAGGAGAAATGTAACCACTCTCAAATCGACAGACAGCTATGGACCACAGGCCATCCATGAGGTCTGTGATCATTTTAGCCATTTTACTGGCTAGACCGTGTTTGTGTGTGTGTGTTTATATATATATATATATATATATATATATATTGATCAGCCACTACATTATGACTGACATTACCACTGACAGGTGAAGTGAATAACACTGATAATCTCGTCATCATGGCACCTGTCAGTGGGTGGGATATATTAGGCAGCAAGTGAACATTCTGTCCTCAAAGTTGATGTGTTGGAAGAAAGAAAAATGGGCAAGCATAAGGATCTGAGGAACTTTGACAAAAGCCAAATTGTGATGGCTAGACGACTGGGTCAGAGCATCTCCAAAACTGCAGCCCTTGTGGGGTGTTCCCGGTCTGTAGTGGTCAGTACCTATCAAAACTGGTCCAAGGAACGAAAAGCGGTGAACTGGTGACAGGGTCATGGGCGGCCAAGTCTCACTGATGCACGTGGGGAGCGAAGGCTGGCCCGTGTGGTCTGATCCGACAGACGAGCTACTGTAGCTCAAATTGCTGAAAAAGTTACTGCTGTTACTGATAGAAAGCTGTCAGAACATGTAGTGCATCGCAGTTTGGTGCGTATGGGGCTGTGTAGCTGCAGACCAGTCAGGGTGCCCATGCTAACCCGTGTTCACTGCCGAAAGCACCTACAATGGGCACGTAAGCATCAGCAGGATAATGTGCCTTGCCACAAAGCAAAAATGGTTCAGGAATTGTTTGAGGAACACAGCAACGAGTTCAAGGTGTTGACTTGGCCTCCAAATTCCCCAGATCTCAATCCAATCGAGCATCTCTGGGATGTGCTGGACAAACAGGTCCGATCCATGGAGGCCCCACCTCGCAACTTACAGGACTTAAAGGATCTGCTGCTAACGTCTTGGTGCCAGATACCACAGCACACCTTCAGAGGTCTAGTGGAGTCCATGCCTCGACGGGTCAGGGCTGTTTTGGCGGCAAAAGGGGGACCTACACAATATTAGGCAGGTGGTCATAATGTTATGGCTGATCAGTGTGTGTGTGTGTGTATATATTTTGAGTGTATATATAATATATATATTTTGATGGGGTTTCACAGTTAAACTAAGCTTATAGTTACATGACTAGGACAGGCACATGACTGGGATGAAAGTCGTAATATTTAGGAATAAACAGCTATATAAAAAATAATTGATTCCTATGTCCAAATCTGGAAGGAGAAACTAATTATTGTAGATTTAACACCACAAAGTAGTTGTTTTTTTCATTTTCTAGACTATTGTGTGTTTGTGTCAACGGCTCCAACCCTCCCCCCGTTCCGGGGTCAAAGAGTTGTGAGTCAGCTGACAGGAAGGTCTGCAGCTGTTGAATCTGACAGCAGCGCACGCGAACCCCACCCCAGGGCACTTCCTGGTTGTCATCTGCCCACTGTTAGCAACCAAGGAATCCCCACCGTCGTCAGGCAGACAGGCCAGAGATGGAGAACAGGGGAACACTCAGAGCGGCAGTTGACTCTGAAGCAGTTTGCCCTGACAGGTGCCCAAAGTTCTGTTTAGTAAGGCAAAGCGTTCACCTCGTCTAAATGGAAACTGGTGTGTTTAGATTCGAGTTCCAAGACGACCGCAGAATGTTTTCCAGAAAGTCTTCATCAGATCCAGACGGGCAAGCGTTGGGGCCAGGTCCATTTTGGAAACTAAACTTCTAACTCCCATCATTGAATAGGTGACCTTATCCAAGCTGGGTAGCCATTCCTATCAGATGGTACACATCTCAAGGAACAACTGGACAGTCAAGGTGGAATACTAGTGAAAAGAACATTATCTACACTATTGCACAAAAAATTGTTACAAGGGTTCTTTGGGGAACCCGCTGAATGCCACTGGTTTCCAGGTAAAGCAATTCTGGCCTCCACATTCTATTTGGAATTTAAAAGGGTTCTAGCTAAAAACGAAAATGGTTCTTCAAAGGGGACAGATGATATACAATTTTGGACCCAATTTTTAATGTGGTAATGTTCCAAATTCTGGTAATAGAACATTGATATGGCACCGCAGGTCTGTCTGCTGCTCTTTCGTCTTAATTGGGTCTTCTTGGCGGCCTGTCAGGTTTGTCAAAGTTAAATTAGGCTTACACCATAGGATAAGATAGGGGCCATTAAATTGACTAGCAGCTCATTGAAATACAGACAGCAGAAATGGCTACTTTTTTCAAGATGGTTTTCTTGAAAGACCTAAGGTCTCTTACAGTGGTTTAGTTACTGTTTTGGTACATTTATAAGGCAACAGTCAATGTGGGTTTAAACTCTAAGGAGTTACCATTAGACCTTTTCCATATATCATGCACACAAAAAATGAACGTGGGTTCTATAAGGGTTCTTTGGCCTCTCTCGGTTCCAGGAGATGGTACGTAAAAAGGCTTTGCCCAAAGAGGCAGCCAAAAAGCCCTAATAGAGCCCTGTATGAGATTAGGCACACAGGAGTCCTTTTTCCAAAAGGAGAAGTTAATCTAGAGTCTTCATTGGAACTTTGTTAAATCTCTCATCTGATACCGAGGTCGCAATTACTACATTGAAAACGATGAAAAAAAACGACGTGTTTCAAGTAATACAAAGCATATAGGCTTCAGTATAGACAGTGAAAATCAGTGTCATGATCATTCAGTAATGATCATTCAGTTTAGTTTAATTAGCCTAATAATGGGCTATGTCTGTAGTTCTTGCCTCATTATATTAATTAATGTGCAATTGTGCAATTTGCCATATATTTATTTAGAAGTAATGCTGTTTTGTAGGAAACAATTTAAATTAGACACTTTAGTTGCAGCCATAAGACAACATATGGCTATTGTATTTTTTAGGATCTGATCTGTCTTCAGTATTGTTTTGATTTGTAATATTGTGGTTCGAGTTTAATGGAAGGAAATGCCTTTATTTTAATCATATTAGTATTGACACACGCATGTACTAACAAAGTACTTACGCTACATCTTCAGCGTTTAATGGAAATTTGCATCGTTATAACACTTGTAGGCTAGATGTGATCTCCACACCCACAGCTTGGTACAGCTTCTTACAGCGATGGAACCTGTTCTCACAACGCATCTTACCTGCAACCGCCAAATATGTAGGGTGCATTTCCCAGAACCGTAGGCAGAGAAAACGTCTGCTGTAGCCTACGTCGTTAAACCATTCGTCGATAGCCTACTAATGTCTGAGAAAATACAGCTCTGGTCTCCGATAAACAGCTTTCTCAATTATTACTCATTACAGAACATTATTCTTCAATAAAAAATTTGCGGCAAATGTTGAAGCGGCTTAATGTAGACCTCAATCTATAATTAGAATGCACTAAATCAAAATTTGGCACATTGTGCTCTTACACACAAATATTGGCATACAAAATGCAAACGTAAACTTTATTAAAATATCGTTATTGAATTAACACGACAGCCTATACTGCAGTCTGTGTGTTATTTTAAAATGGAGCAACATTCGCTTGATCAACCTTTCCACTTTGCCAAGCTTTTTACAAAACACACACCTCGTTCATGTGGTTCAGGTGGGCTGCAGGTTATTTGGGGACGGGGATGCGCTTCAATCGGTTGTCACTCTAATTTTGTTTTCTAAACCAATTATTTGTTTTGCATGGCGGGATTTTTCAGATGGATGGTCATGTAAATGTAGTTCCCCTTTAATTTACTAATCTCGTTTTTATTTGTATCCTTCTGTTTTTTGTAACAACGAAGACATTTGTGACCTTAAGTCATAGTAATGGAATCGCCATTACTATGACTCTGGAAAACTTATAGTGGAGCTAGTAATAAGGGATCTAACGTTTAACTTAGCTGTATGCTTTAGATAAACCTGACCCTCATGGTAAACGTGTAGATTTTACCGTTTACTTCAGATAGGCATAGGCATGGACAGGGACCAGGGACCTCCGGGCAAGGCCTCATCCACTGATCGCTGTGCAGCACAAGGAACAGTAATTGTGCCCGCGTGCTGCATGGCTTTGCGTGTCTTTCTAGAGAATCATGGGAGCGCAACAGTGTTGGCGTAATATCAGGGGAAACGGAGAAGCACCCCAATGTGAAATGTCACCTTAGACATATTTTAATTATAGACTCTCTCTCCCCCTCTCTCTAAAGTACTCGTGCGCGCACATCCACTTGATCAGTTGAAAAGATTCTAGTGACGTGCCTCGTGTACGCGAGTCTCCTAAGTAGGACACGAGCAGTTTTTCTCTCTGACGCGCTTGAACACCGGACGTCTGACGCCACCTGGGTCCCTTATAAGTCACCCGGGAGAAGAGCCCAGCACGAGCCTTTGATCACTGCGTCATTTCCAAGGAGGATACGGGGTAGCCAAGGATAACCCACTTCTACTTTCTGGTTGGACACCAGCTCATTGAGAAGAGGCTGCCACCTCAAGTGCCCTGGAGTTAAAAAATACATATGGTAAGTTGTCTATTTCTGTGTCATAACATCTTCAGTTTTGTTCATGAAGTCGTACGTTATTGGCTAGAATATAATACATCTAATTTCTTATCAGGATAACATACATCAAATTTCTAGATGGGCTAAATAGCCAGTTTACAATTTAAAAATGTGTGCAACATTTCCCTTAGTTAAATAATCATGTCCACCTATGTTTATTGATATTTTAACACACCCATCAGGTGCTGGAGACCTTTACAACTTAATCGCTACACGGACTGTCCCAGTTTTGTGCGTAATGGGTGTTTTACGCGCATCACTTGAGAATGTGGAACCTAGACAGAACTTTTAAAATATAGTTACCGCCTAAAAATGAGCGCTTCGATTATTTATTTCGTCTTTTAGACATTTATCCTATATTAGCTGCTCCTCAACTTCAACATTCGCTCCACATCTCCCTCCAAGCAGATCTCAATGCCATCCGGTTCCTAGCGAAGACACGCGGCTCAGCCTGAGCGAAAAGATGACTGGTATCCACGTGGAGGGACTGGCTGCCATCGCCCTGTTCTACGTTCTGATCCTCGCGGTGGGGATCTGGGCGGCATGGAAGAACAAGCACGCGGGGGAGTCCGAGGGCACGGACCGTAGTGAAACCATAATGGTCGGCGGCAGAGACATTGGCTTATTTGTTGGTGGTTTCACAATGACAGGTGAGTTCAATAGACCATAGTCTGAATAAATTGAAGTTCCTGGCCTGTTGACTTAGTCGATTATATTGGTGACAGAGTTTCTGAATATTCAGTAGCCTACATCTTTTTTGCTTTACCTGTTTCTTTCTCTTTAAGCGTAATTTACTGTCCACGTAATTTGATTTCATATTCATATTGTTTCATGATTTTTCTTTCATAACAATTGTTGTCTGAAAGGTTATATATGTATATATTTCTATTTAGCGACCTGGGTTGGTGGTGGATATATAAACGGAACCGCTGAATATGTGTATTTGCCCGGGTACGGCTTGGCTTGGGCGCAAGCACCTTTTGGATACGCGTTAAGTCTGGTTGTAGGTATGCTAAGTCATTACACGTATAATATTGGACTAGTTACCCGCTTAAAACCTTACAGTATATTTGTGGAAAAAAAAGGCAAACATACATTTACGTGAAATACCTCCGTTTAACCCGCTGTTGCACGTGATTCTCTCGCTTGTAGGTGGCTTATTTTTCGCAAAGCCCATGCGCTCCAGAGGTTACGTCACCATGCTTGACCCTTTCCAGCAGATGTATGGGAAGAGGATGGGAGGCCTGCTGTTTATACCTGCTCTGATGGGTGAAATATTCTGGTCCGCAGCTATTTTATCCGCACTGGGTATGTTCTGAATGATCTACGGCGGAGTGGGATTAGCGTGAGTCCGTCTCTGTCTGCCTCTCTGATTCTAACCATAAGCCGGTTCATCTAGGCGCCACGCTGAGTGTGATCGTGGACATCAACATTAAGATGTCTGTAGTGATCTCCGCCTGCATTGCCATCTTCTACACCCTGGTGGGCGGGCTCTACTCTGTGGCCTACACAGATGTGGTCCAGCTCTTCTGTATCTTCCTGGGACTGGTGAGAATCTAGAGTTTGTACTTATCTGAGTTGCTTTGGATTTAGTTTGGAGGTGAAAAAAAAGTGTACTTGTACTGTACTATTATACTTACTGAAATGTAAATGGACTGCTGGTAGGCTACTCTCATTCAAAATATCCTGTCTAACATGGTGAAACATGTATTGACATGCCCTTGAGCAAGGGACTACACACTGATTGCTCTTGTAAGTTGCGCTGCATGACTATCTTATTTATGGCTGAAATGGCAAGTGTGAACAGATTTGAGATACTGGTATATTTTGACCAAGGTTTTGCACATCTTTCTGTCCCTCTGACCCGGTCTCTCTGTCTCTGTCTTCCTGACCCGGTCTCTCTGACTCTGTCTTCCTGACCCGGTCTCTCTGTCTCTGACTCGGTCTTCCTGACCCGGTCTCTCTGTCTCTGACTCTGTCTTCCTGACCCGGTCTCTCTGTCTCTGACTCGGTCTTCCTGACCCGGTCTCTCTGTCTCTGACTCGGTCTTCCTGACCCGGTCTCTCTGACTCTGTCTCTCTCTCTCTCTCTGACTCTCTCTGTCTCAGTGGGTTTCAGTGCCGTTTGCCCTGAGCAACCCAGCTGTGTCTGACATCCGGATCAGTGCAGTGAAGGACATCTACCAGGCTCCGTGGAAGGGGAACATTAAGAGTGAAGACACCTGGGTCTGGATAGACAACTTCTGTCTGCTGGTCAGTTTAGTCTGCTACAGTATAGTTTTGTTAATTACACAAATGAATAGTACCGTACAGATTATGCTGAAAGAGCAGTGGGCTGGATTCATACTGCAACAGTACATGTACCGGAGGGAGGGGCTTAGACTGGACCAACCCAGGTCTACTGCTTTGGGGGATTTTTAACTTCTTGTGTTATGTGTTATGAATATTTGGAAGATTATTAAATTCTTCCTGTGTTCTAGATGTTTGGGGATTATTATATTCTTCCTGTGTTATAGATGTTTGGGGGTATTAACTACTTCCTGTCTGTGGTCTAGTGGTTTGGGTGCCCTTTGTATTCACTCCTTCCTGTCTGTGTTCTAGATGTTGGGGGGGATTCCATGGCAGGTGTATTTTCAGCGTGTTCTCTCTGCCTCTTCGGCAACCTACGCTCAGGTTCTCTCGTTCATGGCCGCGGCTGGCTGTTTGGTCATGGCCATACCTTCTGTGATGATCGGAGCTATTGGCGCCTCCACAGGTGAGGCAAATGGTTTCGCTTAAACGCTGAAGACATGAATATCTTTCAAAAATCCCCCTAAGTCTCACACACACATACAAAATAAAAGTCCTACCAGAATGTGAGAAACCTATCCCTCTGTGGCGATCCAGCCAGAAGGCGCTTCTCTGTGGACCTGGCAGTCATGTTCACGGTTGTTTTCTAACATTTGGAAACGTCTGATTAAAACTTCCCCATCTGGTTGCCTAATGATGACTCACAGCAGGTCAACCTCTGAGGGGGCTCCTGGGGGCGGAGGGGGGTACATCAGGGTGTTGCCCTCAGATCTGTGGAAAGCTCAAAAAAAATAACAGCAGCTGGTCCCTTCATCCATTATGGAGGATCTCCACATCAACTGATGTCTCCATCTATACCTCCTTCAATGTCCATCTTCCTCCCCCCATCTCTTTCTCTCCGTTTACCAATGTCAACTCTGTAAATATTACATCTGAGAAAGCAGCTGAACAGACAGTTATGTTTGATCTCCAGGTTTTAACTCCAGCATCAAAGTCCTGCTGGATCAGTTGGGGCCTGGGAGGGGTGATGACTGGATGAATATTCTCAGGGAAGATGAGCAAACTCTGACATGACTGTTTCTTATCATCTAAAAGGTTGTGTCATACTTTATTTGGACATTCCTAAAGAGATGGTATGACCAAATAAATTGGATTACTGCATTTCGTTGTACTGCACTTGTACTTGCTCAATGACAATAAAGTTGAATCTTCTCTAATATTTATTGGATTGTTCTGTAAATTGAACGTTAAACTTACCTAATCTACACATCTCTTACCTAATCTACATCTCTGGAAAAAGATTTTCTTCTTAAGGGGCCTCCGGCGTGGTTCCTGGCTCTGGGGTTCCACTGTGTGTATTCCTGGGAACCATATTTCTTTTGACCTAAACAAGTCCTTCGACTCAGTTGTTGTTCTAAGTTCTAGGTTCTATGGTGTACATTCTAAGTTCCTGCCCATTATATGTATTTGTGTGCTTCTCAGACTGGAACCAGACCGCATACGGAAGCGTTCCTCCCAAGGAGAGAGATCAGGCTGACATGATATTACCCATAGTCCTCCAGTACCTCTGTCCTCCCTTTGTCTCCTTCTTCGGCCTGGGGGCAGTCTCTGCTGCTGTGATGTCATCAGCCGACTCTTCAATCCTATCAGCTAGCTCCATGTTTGCTCGGAATATCTACCAACTGGCCTTCCGCCAATCGGTGAGCCAGAGGGGTGCCGTAATTCACTACATAACACAGTAAAAACAGTAAATGACCACTATGTTATAACACCAACATAGTTCAGATTCTTGCATAAAATGACTGTTACCACACAGGCCCAGTTGTTCGATTGATCGTAGCGTGTTCGTCTTGTGCGTGCATCGTTCGTTCGTGTGTTTCTTCCCCACCCAGGCATCTGATACTGAGATCGTGTGGGTGATGCGGGTCACCATATTCGTGTTCGGTGGGCTGGCCACGGCGATGGCGTTGCTCACGGGCACGGTGTACGGGCTGTGGTACCTGAGCTCCGACCTGGTCTACGTCATCATCTTCCCGCAGCTCATCAGCGTTCTCTTTGTCAAGGGCACCAACACATACGGCTCTGTGGCTGCCTACATCTTCGGCCTGATCCTGAGGATTGGAGGTGGGGAGCCCTACCTCTCGCTGCCACCCTTCATCTATTACCCAGGCTGGCAGATGGAGGAGAGGGTACATCATCTCACCGGAGAGGTGGACCAGATAGTGGTGCAGAAGTTCCCCTTCAAGACCGTCTCCATGCTGGCCTCGTTCCTGGGCAACGTGGCCTTCTCGTACCTTGCCAAGTACCTGTTTGAGAGCGGCAAGCTGTCGCCCAAGTATGACTTCCTGGACGCTGTGCTGGCGAAGCACAGCATAGAGAACATGGACAAGACCACGCTGGTCAACCGTAACACCATCGCGCTGTCGGAGTTGGCGCCGGTCAAACCGCGTCTTAGCGTCCAGCTGGCGGCCACGTTCACGAGGAGAGACACGTTGGCCGAGGAGGACTCCAGTCCAGAGGACAGCCCAACCCGCGAGGTCCTGGACTAACCCGGGCCCGTACGGCCGGACCGGGACGAGGAGATACCGCCATACCACGGATGACATCAGAACGAGTCCATTACTGTGTGTTCATTTTGACCAGGGCAAAGGAGGATGCTATTGGGTGGCTTCTGCACGGTCCTGGAGGCAGGCACGCTGTGGAACGTCTGGACAATGTCTCCGTCATTTCCTCAGTCCCAAAGGCGGAGAGATCGTGGGTAAAAGGCTGAAGTGCACCTTTAAAGAGTAGAATGATGAACCACTTCATTTTCTTCAATTCATTTGTGTTTAAATCCAATATCCATCATGGCGACGTGATCTGTGGAAACGGAAACAAAATGGACGGCATGATTAAGGGATCAGACGACACGACGCTGTTGAGCAGAGCTGAGGCGGTGTCACCGGCGCAGTGTCACTGACAAGGAACAGGACTCCTGTTGAGCCCGGAGAAGAGACTCCGCCATTTTGGTATGTAAGAGAATCTCTTTGGCGGGTGTTGTTCTATGATGACTTAACAGTGGTGCGGTTAACTGTGGGCAAAGCAATAACAGTGTGTTCCTAACATGTGTCTCTTTACATATCGTAGTGAGCCACAGTCCAGTTAAGGTCACCAGATGAAAGGAAAAGACAGCAGTACTGAGTATAACGGTCACATGCGGAAATGTAGTTAATGTGGTTACGTTCAAAGAAATACTTTATTAGTGACAGTTAACCTTCATCAGTCGGCAACAAATTCATTAAATTATCTTCATGTCACAACGTTCTGAGAGATATTGTATAGGAAAAAGATAATTAAATGAGCAGATGGACAATAATTCATTTTGAGAATTAATCATAATGAATTAAAATAATTTTTGGGATATTTCCCACGTATCGTACTGTCCATGGTTCAGGCTGATTAGCACTTCTTTTACTGTGAATTATATTCTAGTGTGGACAGGTACATTCACAAGCCCTCCTTCCTAACAGTACCCCTGTCCTTGTCCTTGTCCTTACCAAGTACAATAAAATATACACAATTAGGTAGCTGGTTTTAAAGCACTGTAGTCTACAATACATGCAGTTATTTTTTTAAAGTCAATCTTTGGTATACATGCCACCTATATATTTCATGATGTAAAATCTATATAAGAAGTATTTATAGCTAGAGTATGTAGTAATTCACTGGCCTTAATGGAACGTATTGGCTGATGTCTTGACAGAGGTCAAGGGGTCATCACTGACGGTTCATTTGAATATCTGGGAGACAAGGACTTCAACGTGAACGTAACATCTTTGACATGAATGGGTAGTTTCCTCCAAAGGCCGTTGTATGTGGTGTAAGTGTGTTCTGTTGTTATTTGCAGAAGATATACCAGTAAATGTTGCAGCCAATAGTCAAGGCAGAACTGGACACAGTTAGAAAATGTATTTATTGTGAGGTTAACAGCAATGTACAGTTAGTTTTGTGTAATATGTGTATATTTATATAAATATGAACAAAAACAAACACTAAAATTATGCAGGTAGAAATTGTCCATATAACTTAGACAAAAGCTTACAAAATGTACATTTATTTTTGATGTCTTAAAAGAAAAAAATATACAAATTAAATAAATTATATTATTTAACAATTTAATGGTGATTGTGTTTTATTACTATGGTTAGAGAATCTAGTTTTATTTCACATTTACATTTATTTCACATTTATGTAACTTCCAGGGTTTTGTTATGTTGTTTTGATTAATTGTTTTATTATGGCATTACATTTCAATCAACCAATCAAATTTATTTCTACAGCCCTATTTACATCAGCAGTTGTCCCAAATTGCTTTTACAAAACACCCAGCCTGAAACTCCACGGAGCAAGCAACGACAGTGATGAAGCACAGTGGCTAGGAAAAACTCCCTAAGAGGGGCATTTTCTTTTTTTTCCCGTTTTCTTTCGTTATGTTTACTGAGGAATCTTTGAGAAATACTTCAGTGACTCCTAAAGGCCGTGGTTACTTTTTACAGAGTGGTCATCAGAAATAGTGTGCCTAATGTGGAATAAGGTGCCGTTTGTGATGCGCTATAGTTTGGATGAGAAGACCCATTTTTTCTGTCTGGAATGACCCCTAATGACCCTCAACCAGAGGTCCTTCCAAATCTCTCTCTTCAGGGCGAGTTAGAAAATGGCAGAGGAAATAGCAGGAGAAGAACTGTTCTTTTATCCATTTATTCTAAAACTTGGTGATAGCCACAAAATGCTAGGTTTTCTTTCTTGGCTTGCAAAAGACCATTGAAAGGGCATGTGGTCAGACATTGTTGGTGGGCATAGACGAAAGAAATATCACGACTGAAAACGTGACGGAATTTCCAAACGCTCGGCCTGCGTCTTTGTATCCGTCAGATGATCGCAGTGAAAAGACCCAGCTAGGTCTTAAAATAGATCTCTCTGGTTATTTACATTAACTTAAGTGCAGTGCTTGTCTGGAAGAGGAGGGGTGGGGGTCGGGGGGGTTATTGTAGCCTGTTAGAGCCATCGCCCCCAAGGGGGATGACGCAATGACACCACCCAACACACACACCACCACCCACACAAAGACACCACCCAGCACACACGCCACCACACGCACAAAGACACCACTCAACACACGCCACCACACACACAAAGACACCACCCAACACACACACAAAGACACCACCCAACACACACACCACCACACACACAAAGACACCACCCAACACACACACCACCACACACGCATCCTCGTCCCGCTCACCCTCCGTTGTCCCTCCATGTCCTCCATGGTGTCCTTGGGCTTTGGACCCAATCCCATAAAACTGTCCTGCCAGAGGACTTCATTGAAAAGGCGCAGCCAGCTGCACTCAACATAATTAACAATTATGACAGAAAACTCACGCTCAGCCAAAAGTCAATCCACTTATTTTCGGGAGGCGGGTCTAGAATGCAGGGGAAGAGAGACGAGGTTTGGCGCTGGTTCGCAGGCGTTGAATGAAAACAGCGTTTGGACGCTACCCATCACCGAGTCATTCACTGATATATTAAACATATGAAAAGTCCCAGTGACGTGTCATTGATATCCACAGACGTTCTGAGTTTTATTGCAACATCGTTGTAGACATCTTCACGCAGAGATATAATGATATAGAATGACCAACAAAAATGACATATTCTTTCTAACTTCAGTTTTGTTCTAGAATTACCGAATTTGTGGTCAATTTTGTGATTATAAACGCCACCTCCAAAACCAATCTCAGTGGCCAAGAAATTTCTTGAATATGATACAGACCTCATACAGGGTACAGGGTGAAATGCCCCTTTCATTTCTCCAAGGACCCTAACAAACCCTCTAATCTCCTTTCAACCATTCACCTACCAAAAGGTGTTGATGACCTTAACACAATGTTTAAAAAAAAATTAAGCCCTGTAATTTCAGATTGATTTGGAGAAACAGGGGTTTAGAGAGACTTTATGTATTTCAAATAAAGCACCTATAGAAATGGACTACGTTTCCCTATCATAGGAGATGGCTTTTAATCATCTGGACTCTAATCAGCTTTCTGTATTTACCTGAGGAGATAATGGGGCAGTCTGGGAAAGAGAGTCCTGAGTCAGTTTCCTGCATGACACAATGAGATGAATCTGGGAAAGATGCAGATTGGCATCTCCTAATGCAGCCATACTCTGCTCATATCTCTGTATGGGAGAAATGGACACAGCGTTCATCTTCCTGCTCCTGGCTGCATGTATGGTAACAGGGACATTTTGACAGGACAGGCAGGTCAGTTACTGTTGTGTTTTTTTAAATTCCTGTGCGTCTTCTTTCTGATGGGGAGGGTATGAGAGGTTTGGGAGGGCGAATGAGAGGTTTGGGGGGGCTGCTCGGCTTTGCCATAACGGGTAAGCCCACTGGGCTCAAGACCAGGCAGGTCGTCAGAAGCATAGAGACACAATTCTGCTAAGGTCATCAATTGCTTTTGGTTGTTGGAGGGCTAAAAGCAGAGGAGGGGTTAGTTTGGGCCCTTGGCAAGGTTAAAAGCTGAACCAGAAGAAGGGATTTTAGGTTAGGGTTAGAGGATATCTCAATCGTTTAGAACTGAGCAAGAACCAAATGACTGAATATAGGAAGAATATGTCCTCCAGTCCTCTAGAATATGTCTTATAATGTGTAACATAATCCACATATTTCTAATGATGTCTAATGTTTCAGATATTTCGTATGATGTGTTTTAGATATTTCTTATGATGTGTTACGTTTTAGATATTTCTTATGATGTGTAACGTTTCAGATAATTGTTAGGATCTGTATGGTTTTAGATATTTCTTATGATGTGTAACGTTTCAGATAATTTTTAGGATCTGTAAGGTTTTAGATATTTATTACGATGTGTAACGTTTCAGATAATTGTTAGGATCTGTAAGGTTTTAGATATTTCTTACGATGTGTAACGTTTCAGATAATTGTTAGGATCTGTAAGGTTTTAGATATTTCTTATGATGCGTAACATTTCAGAGATTTGTTAAGATGTGTAACTTTTCTTTCTTTTGGAAGGTGCAGTTGTGGTCTGCAAGCTTCTAATTCATGTCTGTCTGAAGTGTAAGAAGGGAGGCGACTACCTCAGAGAGTATTTCTGGGTCCTATAAGTGATGTGCCACATAATGTTATTACAAGACATCTAATTGAACAATGGGGACATGGAGGGAAGGGAGGATGTAGGAGGGATAGGAGACTAGTGTGTAGGGGAGGATGGAGGATGTAGGAGGGATAGGAGACCAGAGTGTAGGAGAGGGGAGAGATAGAGAGACAGAAAGAAAGTCTAAACTGCAAAAACTATACTGACTTACAGGACATTTTCTTATATACATATACTTTGTTACAAATCAGCGTCAAAATTTGTATTTTTCTGTGACAACCGTGGGGACAGTTAGTACAACGACCAACCAGGCCAACAACATTACAACCTGTGTCTTTATCATTTCATTATTGTCCTCATTTGTTTACTGTAAAGTCCTCTTGGTTTTATATATTGACTAGGAGGATATAGGAAGATAGAGGGAGAACCGAGGTAGAACTGAATTAAAACCGAGGTAGAGGACAACAGACCGAGTAACACCACACGTTTTCCCCCACAGAACAATCCTCTGCTCCAACTGGTCAATTTGTTTCCACAAAAGAACAAAGACATTTTAAATTAGATCAGCGGCCATACTGGTCTTATCTGAACAGATCGATCAAATCAGATTATGAGGTAGACACACGCAAACACTCAAACACACACATATATACACACACACACACATATATACACACACACACACACCAGCTTCCTGCCTTGAGCATTAATGGGGACCGATGTTCCACTAATGACTTGTTCATCCCTCAGCCCGTTCCTTTGCATCCTCTTCACTGAGGGAGTGACGGCCCGTAATCCAGGCAGGTACTTTGTAAATTCAAAACACACATTTATAATGAGATCATCAAATTAATTGAATCCACTCTTGCGTGCAACAAATACCCCGAATATTCCATGTATTTATTTCTGGATCTATCTGGAGTGGAGAAAAGCTCCATGTTCCCCTCAGGCACAGTCCGTTTTCTAAAGACATGATGCATCCCATTCTTCAACAAAGTGTGTGGCAGGAGGAGGGGGAGGGGAGAGGGGGAGGGGAGGTCTAATGTAACATGGGGCCACATGGGGCATTTGGGTCTCTGGGGGTGTGTTCTGTCCAGGATGGACCCTGGGGAGATGACCCTATGTGGGCTATTCACACACACAAACACACCCACACACACACACACACACACAAACACACACATAAACTGTGACAAGAGCGGAGGATGCACAGATGGAAGATTTCAAGCCGTCTTTAAAGCCGTGTAGAAAAAAACAGGTTAATGTTTCAGTGACAGTGTGTGTGTTCGTGTGTGTGTGTGGGGGGGGGGTTCGGGGCGGGGCAATATTCGGGGCAGGCCAGTATTTGGAGCAGGGCAGTATTTGAGGCGGGGCAGTATTTGGAGCGGGACAGTATTTGGAGCGGGACAGTATTTGGAGCGGGGCAGTATTTGAGGCGGGGCAGTATTTGGAGCGGGACAGTATTTGGAGCGGGGCAGTA
>JACXGI010011472.1:0-24897 GCA_016801175.1 Esox masquinongy | reverse complement strand
ATGGGGTATTGTGAAGAGGAAGATGCGATACACCAGACCCAACAATGCAGAAGAGCTGAAGGCCACTATCAGAGCAACCTGGGCTCTCATAACACCTGAGCAGTGCCACAGACTGATCGACTCCATGCCATGCCGCATTGCTGCAGTAATTCAGGCAAAAGGAGCCCCAACTAAGTATTGAGTGCTGTACATGCTCATATTTTTCATGTTCATACTTTTCAGTTGGCCAACATTTCTAAAAATCCTTTTTTTGCATAAGTAATATTCTAATTTTCGGAGATACTGAATTTGGGACTTTCATTAGTTGTCAGTTATAATCATCAAAATTAAAAGGAATAAACACTTGAAATATATCAGTCTGTGTGGAATGAATGTATACATTATACAGGTTTCACTTTTTGAATGGAATTACTGAAATAAATCAAGTTTTGGATGATATTCTAATTTTATGACCAGCACCTGTAGTGTTCTGTATACTTTTTATGTCTTGAGTCGCAAACCATTGGAGGTTTGCTCTTTTAAGGGTGGGAGTGTTACACATGCAGGTACCCTGTATGTGCGTTTGTGTTTTTCCCCTCCTGCCGTTTCCCCAGGTGTCTCTTATGTTCCTGATTGTGCTCGTTGGTGTTTCCCACCTGGCAGTCATGAGTGCAGCGCCTGACTGCTGAGGTGGACCAATCAGTGGACACCCATCCTAATTGCACCATCTGTTCCTTTTTCCATTGCCCAATTGCATCACACATCCCTGGTTTAAAAACCCAGTCAGTTGGTTCTCCCAGGGAGACTCTTTTGATTTACCCCACATGGACATAGACACTCTTGAGATACATACCTTTTAGACACTCTTGAGATACATACCTTTTTTGATAGACAGACACTTTGTTCATACATACATCACTTAGTTTAGCACATACATCTCACTTTGTCCTGTTTCATGTGAGTATGTATTGCTGTGGTGTTTTGTTTGGTGTTGTCTAGTCAATTGTTTGCGGTGTGCTGTTTAGTCCTTGTTCAACCTGTGTGTTTTTGTTTGTCCCTGTGTCCCTGGGAAAAGGGTTTTTTAGCAAGTTGCCCTTGAGCATACACAACCCGTAGGAAAACTTTGTCTAAAAACACTAGTTAGAACTGAGCGGACCACCCACTGTATTTTTGTATTGGTTAGTAGTTAGCTAGGCGATTCTTGAGGCAGGCAAGTTCAGTTTAGGGGTGTTTGACCATTATTATTTCATTTCTTGGGTCCAGCTCAGCCTCTTTTCCCTTACCCCTTTACTGTGTGTTTATAATAAAAGTTTTATGTTTGACGGTAGCTTTGGTTGTCTGTGTCGTTTGTTCTCACTGTTCCTGTACACTACACCACTTTGCATGAGTTTTATGTTACGGGTCTCTGTACCATCCACCCTAGACTGCTAGAGCCACAGGGTTCGTAACACCGAAGCAGCCCAAAAGAAGTTAGGTAGCTTACTCAGTCAGCCTGAGCCTGCTACACAACACGACATGGACAGAAACATTTTAAAAATATGAAACGCTCATATGTGAGTGGGGCAGAAAACAGAAGGAAGGAGAACAATGGTGTGAGTGTCCACGACAGTTTTAGCTTTGTGGCTGTGGCTACTACTTTTGTCATAACCATGAATAGCTTAGTGGCTACGGCTATTACTTACTGAATATGACTGTTTGACAATCACATAAGAAAGCGCTATCCCTGACCTGGACTTTCACGAATGGCCACCAGACAGAGGTTAAGAAGATATTGATTCAATTCCATCATGTCATTCTAACAACATGCATGTTGATTATAATGACGCAAATGTTGATTGTGATGGTGATAGCGACAGTGCTACTGTCCACAAATTAGTGATGTTGACAGCTTGGCTCCCCAAGAAAGCTCTGACAGGGTAGTGACACAGAATATAATGTCCGTTCCAAGTATATGTGGCCCTCCCAGCTGACAGATAAGGAAAGGTGCAGCATTGTGAGAAAAGGAAGGTATATGAATGTACTTGATCATCATTAAGAAACTGTACACACAAAATGGCTAAATGCTTTGTGCTTCATTGTAATTGTTTTAATCTACAGGAAGGCGCAACAATGCAAGCATCTTTGGAAGTGGCAGTTCCATTCAACAAGAAAGAAAGAAAATATGTTCAAAATGTTGCTGGTATGGCTTTGATAAAGACAATAAGGTAAACCAGAAAAGGAACCAGGCAAGCCCGGGTCTCCCACATGAGTGGCTATGTCTTTAACCACGGTGCTATACATTTGCCCAGTGTCAGTATAGCATCTCGACATTAGATCATTTTGTCACGCATTAACAATCACACCAAGTTTGAATATTTCGCTAGACCATTAACCATTGTGTTAAACTGACTAACGTTTCTTATTAAGTTTACCTCCACCACAAGTAGCATCTATGAAATGTATGGCTTTTGACAGCTTATTAGCCAGTAATTGGCTTACTAGTGTCTAACCTACTTGAACTCAACACAGCCAAAGCTATTTCATGGCACAAAAACATTTGTTTTTCTTTCATTCGTGAATTACATTAATATAATAACTATCAATATAGGTGACGATAACTGACTTTTTCATTAAGTGAAAATGCGAGAGAATCGTGGAAACCCCTACTCTTTTACTGCCCAAGGGGTTTTTATCTAGCCTATATTACCCCAAAAATCATGCAAGGATGCATACTTCAAAAATTCACCAGAAATAGTCGCAATATAAACAGTTTTATTTTTGGCTTACTATAGTGTAGCTACTGAATGTTGTAGCCAGTGAAGTTTTTTCTATCCTGACCCAAAAAGCATGCACGGATTGCGTACTTCGAAAATCCAGCAGAAATAGTCGCAATATAAACAGTTTTATTTTAGGCTTACTATAACGTAGCTAATGAAGGTTGTAGCCAGCAAAGTTTTTGTCTATCCTGACCCAAAAAGCATGCACAGATGCATACTTCGGAAATCCACCAGAAATAGTCGTAACATAACTGTGAACAGTTTTATTTTAGGCTTACTATAATGCAGCTACTGAAGGTTGTAGCCAGCAACATTTTTATCTATCCGGAACAAATCCTAATGCATTATTTGCTTTGACAGTGATGAGATTCAAACGTGGGACCTATTGATTCCAGGTCCGCGTCTCTAACCACTACACTATTTAACAAGGGTCGATTGGTCAGTCGGTCAGTGAGTGACATTCACTCTTCTTGGCTGGCTCCACTTATGCGGTCCAGCCAAATTAGATGATGTTGGGGCCTCAACCAGTCTCTGCCTAGGGCCCCCAAATCTCTAAAACCGCCTCTGTGTCTAACATCATAATTTGCTTGAAGTATTGGACTCTGTCTTGAAAAACACTGCTCTCTCACCCACGAAGAGCAGTTTAGAGTGAGGGCCACAATACATATTTCTCTCTCCCAACTAATGAGCTTGGTAGAACTTTGTGAAGAAATAAGTTAACTACGTGAAAAACTAACAACAAAAATATATTATGTTGGTTGAAACAAGTAGTATACATATTTTTCCCACCACCAAAGTTCTTGGAGTTGTATACAGACAATTACTCCTTTCATTTCTGTTCCTCTTCCTCTCATGTCTATCTTTAAATTCAACTGTTTCAATAGAACAAGTGAATACAGTAACCTGAAACCAAATCATTATCAAAATAACTAGTTGACGGTCATTGTTTTCATTATAGGTACTGTATAGATTTTAGCTAGCCATCTACAGTAATCAGTTTCTAAGTTAACACGTGAAATGTACATTTTTGATACGCAAATGGCATTCCATACACCAGGTTTTGGATTAGCAAGCCATTGAAGTGCATGCTAGCTCCAACAGGGATTAGCTTCTCTACCGTTTTTCTCCTCCAGAACTTTTAAATATTCCCTGCTCACTGAGTGGGCACAGTATGGAGGAATGTTAGGGATTTTATTAAATAAATATATACAGCATGAAATGACTAAACATAAAGGGAAATAAATAATTTTAATGATTAACAAAATAATAAAAAAAGTAACATTTAATGGTGTATTTCTACATTTAATAATTTATTTCACAATTTCATATTCCACGATTGATTTATTTAATGGCTGCAGTCATTGTGAAATCTGTCATTATTGAATCGATGCACCAATCAAAAAACAGTATTCGGTAGAGCCCGCCCTTCATACTTTGATGGGTGAAAGTGACAGATTCAATGACGGATTCAATAATGATAGATTTCACAATAACTGCAACCATGAAATAAATAAATCGTGAAATAGGAAATTGTGAAAAAGATCATTAAAAGTAGAAATACAAAATTAAATATGTTACATGTAGTCATTCTTTTATTTATCATTAAGATGAAATATTTCCCTTTTAATTATTTCATGGTGTATATGTTTATTTAATAAAGTCCCTTAAATTCCTCCGTAGCACTGCAGACGTCTCCACCTATGTAGAGTTTTGCTCACCGCCAAGGTTCCTTTCAAAAAGAATGAGCCCATCCCTTCCACCGCTTGCTGTCTGTAACCACCTACTGCAGTAAACCAAGAAAGGTATAAAAAACATAGCTAGCAAATTTGATTACATTGATGTTTGTTTTCAAACAAATATAAAACAGGTATACATAAAGCATAAAACAGTGGTGTTTAATATTTTATGATATCCCACTCGTTCTAGCAAGGAATAGATTTACGTTCCATTCTGCCCAGACTCAAGTCATGGTAGTAACCAAAATCATATTTACTGGCTATTAGGTATCCAGACTTGCAAACCTTAAATACGTTAGTTGATTGATCAGTTTGTAACAGGCTTAAATATGTTATGACCCCCTCCCTTATTCAGCACAAAACATTTAACTCGTGGCCTGGCCGAACTAGGCGTGCCTTGTTTTTCCTTTGTTAGGGGTTAATGGGGTCCAGGAAGATATTTAAGATGGAGGTTTATATGGAACCTTGATATATGAATACCTTGGATGAAGTTGTATGTTGTTTGTTTTCAATAGCAAAGTCTGTAGTTTAATCACAAATGTCTATACGTAAAGAAGGTATAATAGGGAGCACATCCTTATCTACAGTATGAATACAATCTACATTGTCCAGAATCAGATCAAGTAGTGAGGGAAGGAACCTGTGTTCAACCTGCCCATGGAAGAACTTAACCTCCCAACACAGTTTCAGAAACACATACATTCCTTCACATGTACCACTTCCTTCAAGATATCACAGTCAAAATAGTAACAGCAAGAAATAAAAAGAGGCATCAGTTCAAAACACCATTTGCAGGTATTTTGGGATAAAGAACCCTGAAAACACAATTTATGTAACAAAAAAAGACATGTGGCTCAAGCAAAGTCCATAAAACAGGTCCAAAACAAAAACAAAGGCCTTGAATACTACCAGAAACCTCAGACAAACCAAGCAGTCCTAAAATGGAAACATGTTTCTAAATTGTGAACTTACAGCACCTGGTGTTCGACTGAGTTTGCCGGACAGTCAACCCCCCACTGGGTTCACGGATGAGCGTGAGACAGGGACGGGAAGGAACGATGGAGGGGACACTGGGACTATAAGTGGATCCTGTTGCCTGGGCCACAGGGAGACAGAGCAGAGGACCACAGACCACGACCAAGGTTACAATTATCCCAAACAAGAGAGGCAGGCCAACCTCTTCCCACTGAGTGGGACACACGATAACAACACACAGCTAGAGCAAGCAGGGCCAGGGACTAGCCAGTGTCCTTACCTAGAACCCTGAAAATCATACACGCGTACAAATGAACAAACACACACACCAACACTGATACATATGCATACATACTCAGCTGTGTGTAGCCCCAGTCTTCTACACACACACACTGTGCTGTACATTAGGTGATTTACAAATTGGCCAGACACATTGTTGAATCACTGGCTCCATGTATATCTCAATTATTTTAAAGTGCTACTGTAATACAGAGCTGACATTTGCTAAAATAAACCTTTTAACAATAACATACAGTACTTAATCACACTCCCCTTACAGGGTGTTATATCATCTCAAGCACTCTACAGGAACTATCACAAAATATTTCAGACAAAATGAGATGTTTTAGGCATAGTTATTGTGAAACACATCCATTCTGACCTTCATATTGGTTTGTTAAAATAAAATGCAGTTCTTTCCTGCTCCAAATGGTTCAACTCTGCCTTTCAATCGAATGTAGAGACACTGTCATGCGTTCAGGTGACAGTTTAGTGGGATTGGTACACATCCTTAGGGGACATATTAATGTTTCTAAGTGTAGAATTTCAAACATTTTACCACCATTGCCCCTCCTGATCAGTTTCACCTGAATGCTTTCTATTTTTCTAAAAAAATAAGAGGCAGTGCAAAGGTTGAAATAGGGTGGAGAGTTAGCCTTTAAAAGTCATTAGGGTACTTGTTCAGTTTTTTCTCTTATTTAGCAGTTTGTATACTAAGTTAACAAAAATGTAATAGTTTCAATATGGAGACCATGTGTCCATTTAGCAATTTGGTATGGAGTTTGAGGACGAATATGGATTTCTCAAAACAAATGTACAAAAATATTTGACATTACAGTGTACTGTATGCTGTGCATAGATATAGATATAGTAGAAATGGGTTTCAAAATCCATTTGACATTTTTCCAAACCTTTAAAGCAATAGTACTCAGCTTATTAGATTGTTAGGTAGGCATGTCAGCATAAACATCCTCCTATTCTCGACTCTACTGACTGAAAAGTGTACTAATGAGTTCACAGATAGTCTGTCGCATTCGTTTTTGCAGACATATTCACAACAGTCAGATACTACAAACACAACACACAGACAACTGAATGTGACGTTACAATTGACATTTACTAAATACATTCAACCAACAAATCTCCTTCTCCTACATGAGTACACACCTTCAACAGTTAAAGATGCCTACTGTGATTTTTGGTCACTGGTTTTAAAAATGTCACTCTGAAGTGTATTATGTCATGTGCGTACAGTATATGCTGATTTGTGCCCCATGTAATTAAACAACTTGCTTTCAAACTTGGAATTACTTAGCAAAATTAGATAAAGTTATTCAACTTATATATTATACACCAGAAAGGGTGGGGAGGAGAGGCAGTGCGCAGGTGGGCTTCTGTCCTTACGCCGATAATTTCAAGCAGGACTATAATTCAAATAGTTCAATACACTAAAGGTCAATGTAGTGATGAATGGTTTACTCCCATATTTTGTGATTCTATAAACTTCCCCTCTTTACGGATTTTGGTGAGAAATTATAGGCTTAGATTTGTCATCTGAATCATGTGCCTAGAATTTGTTAATGTTTTTTTCTCAGATCCCAATAAATTAATATGAATAGGTGGACAGTGCTGCAACCTCTAAACTGTCATGTAGCTGTTCTTAGTAATTCACAGGTAAGGTAACTGTGTCCAATTTTAGGCAATTTCTTTAATCTTGGTCAACTGGGAGCTTTCACTTCGCAAGGGTTGCAGCATTATGCAAACAAAATGTTTGTTTTTTATTTTTCTTAAAAAACGTGCCCAACATTACCAATGTCAACATGCAATAAATGATTTTAAATGTCTGTGTTTTAAAACAAAATTTTAAACAGAACAAGATGTCAGTTTACAATTCATAATGCAGTAAAATACGATAATTGGTCAGGGGTTTGAATATTTTTTCAAGGCACTGTACCCAGAACAGCAAAAATATGAAAATACATGCACTCACGACTTTCAGAAGAAAATGTATTAAATGTAAATTAAAATATAGTATGAGTGGTGATTATATAATAGACATGGATTTACAGAATGTACACATTCACAATCTAAGAATAGAAGAAGGGGTGAACGAAACAATGGAAATATACAGGAAAAAATTTAGACCACTGCACCTTTTTCTTTCCTTTCCAAAAAAGTTGAATAGGAAAGTTTTGAGTGAGGAACAGAAGCGTTCAATTTGCAGTGGTGTCTTAATTTTAACCCTTCTGTTACACACTCAAAACCTTCCTTATCGACTTAATTGGAAAGGAAAGAAAAAGGTGCAGTGGTCTTTTATTTTTTTCTGGAGCTGTATAACAATTTATTAGTATCAAAGACATAATAATGAGTAGGATCACAGTGCCAATCCATGGAAGCCCTTTGACCTCATCCTGATGTTCAAAAAACCACTCCTGAATTTTGAATATTGGAACATCATGAGGGAACAATGTTTGCACCATAGGTTTCACCTGGTCATGGAAAACCGTCTCGTATTCCTTGGCCATTATATGACCAAGCAGAACAATCATCAGACTGAACGACTGCCATGCGATCGCTGCCTATACCATTACAGAAACCTTACCATATTCACCATTTGGCAGCATACAGTACATTATGGTTTGCATCCCCTGGCTTTCTCCAAACATAAACCTGTCTGGATGTAGGATAGGGTGAAAAATGACTGATCAGACCATTACTTTTCCCCATTGCTCAAGGGTCATTACATGTTTTGTGCTTTTCACACCAAATTAAGCGTCATTGTGCATTGGCCTTGGGTACCTGCGGTTTCTTAAAAGCAACCTGGCCAAAAAATGTCAGCTTGTAGAGCTCGCAACTGATAGTTTTTGTTGAGATTGTGTCACAGAGGTTCTGATTCAATTCTGTGGTCCTTTTTTATGCTGCTCTTATGGAACAATGAGCAACTATCCTGTTAAGTTTCTGTCAGTCAGCTCCGACTTACATCCAGTTTCTCTTTGCCGATGCAATTTGTCCAAGTTCGGCATATGATATCATGATTTTTTAGATTGTTCTCCTTAACAAATTTTTTACACATATTTTTGCAGTTTTTGTGACCGATGCACCTTCAATTCTTTAAATGACACCTTCACTGTGATGACTTGTGTTTTCTGAAGCCAGACAGTTAGGCATTGATCTTGGTTTCATACAGTCTTTCTTTTAGTAAAGAAGTTTGTGCACAGGTCTGTACATGAATTCTGTTCTTGCAAGGAAATAGTGTTTTCAATGCGATCATGTCTTTATCCCAAATAGTCCTCACAACACTAAAATAAGTGTATGTGTGCATTTGTGTCCATCTTGTCTCTGTGACTCTTTGCATTCTGCTCCTTAATAATAAAAGTTTCATTTCAGTAACTTTCAGTAAAAGGCTTTGTCTGATTCCATCTCCGGGCATCGTAGTATCAATATTCCTCAGTGAGTTCCTACATGGGTGAGCCACCAGTTTGTTCTTTACACAATGACTTCTGACCAACTAATCCTGAACAGACATGAAAAAACTGAAGTGAAGCAAAATAGATCCTTCTGAGATAAAACACAGTGTGGTGAGTTATGCCTGTTAATGTCATGCTTCACTTTGCTTGCAATACTGTCAAAGTTTGCATCAATGTGTGATAATGTACTTCCCATGGAAAAAATAACATACAAATGCACCTGTGCTTAACAGTAGGCCGCAAATATATTGTGTATCGTGATACTAGTTATACAACTGGTTGTTTGGATCCTGGATGCTGAGCAGTGTTTCAAGCCGTACTGCATTGGCCCTCACAGAAAAATTTACCTACTGTATGCCTGATAACTGTTTCATTTAAAATCATCACTGCGCCTCCATAAGAATTTCATCATGATAGATTTGCTGTCCAACTTTTATTCTTCCACTTATTCATCCACTTATCCATGTGTTTCTAGCCTTGCATGAAGTTTGGTTTCGGAAGGGTTAATTTAAGCCTGTGTGCCAGTCAGAACTCATACCATTAGATTCACTTTGGATACTTCCATGGGTGTATGCCAACATGAGTTAACGGTGTACATTGTTAACGGTGTACATTGCAAGATAAAACAACTCATTTCTGAGCCTGGCAATATCACAGATCAATGTTATTTTAACAACATGCATACATCCAAGTAAATGCCAACAGCAAAGCTAAAATAAATGAAAATGCAATTATTTGCAGTAATTCCATTTTCTTTTTTGTCATGACTGACTGAAGACAAGAATTTTTGCTAGACTGCAATTGGCAGCCACATTTGAAAAAAGAAGAGACATCAATGACTTTTACATACCAACTATACAAAAATAATTCATGTCTGGGTTGCGTCTGTATTAACATAACGAAAATAACTAATGAACATGTTAATGTCCGGATTATGTCTTGAAGTGAAAGAATTTATAAATAGCTGTAAGCACTGAGCACAACAGCAATGACAATGTTCCAAAAGTATCAAATTCCAAGAACAGAACATTAATCCTTGCAAGTTAAACCTTGTTCCTTAACATAAATGGTTTCCCTGGGCTAAATTATACTTCTCTGAAATGACAGACTTCACATGGCACCCCATTTTACGGGCTGTTAGATGACCATCGTGAATAATACAGTAAAACAATTGACAATTCTAGTGCAGAAAACAACTTCCACTGGCTCAACTGACTGCTAAAACCTAATTGAGAATAAAACAAAACATTTAACTGTGCGTTTGAACCCTCCAACTCCATTCAGATTAATAGCTAAAAAGCAAGATTACCTGTAGCATGTCCTTCTCATTTTAACTTTTAGTTCTGTCATTTTAATTCGATCTTCAATTGATTAGCCCGATATCTCTTGATTATTGGCAGTCAGACTAACTTGAATTAGTTTATGATTAGATGAAAAACAACAAAAACAAGCTACATCCACCAATTAATTAATGACTTTTTATGGATAGAAATCCCTGTTTAGAATTGTGTTTCTCACATCCCTAATATGTATTAAAAGTTAGCTAGTCGGTCAGTTAAAACACTGCCAGGTTCTAATACTGGCATACTAATAAAAACCTTTGCAATTTGCATCTCCCAATCATGGTTTCCCTTCAAAAGGAAGTACAAACAGCTTGTGCCAGTTAGAGGGAGAGATCGACATCCAACATAGGGGCAAAAAATATACTTGAAGGTATCAAATCATATAATATTTAAAGAAGGTGTACTATTCCTGTGGACTGTTGATCCTGTCCCGTCCTGTCTTGAATCTAATTTCACTGACATTCCGGACGTAATCCCGCTGGACCCTCAGGATCGCAGGAGTCCTGTTTCTGTGTCAACCTCTACTGTGGACTATAGTATCTGTTGCACTAACATTCCATTGCATATGAATTTCAGTTTACCAGGTCTGGCATTAGAGGTCTTCACAGATCTGGGTAGGATCTGATACCAAAGACCTGAAATTCTGAACTTGGCCCTTGGAACCAGGTTGGATCCCGACGGTGGCCTCAGATCTCAGATGGGTGTGAAAATATGTAAAGTACACGACAGACAGACCCAACAGACAGACTTGACCTACCATAAATATGAATTTGAAAAGTTCAGTTAATATAAATAACATAACTGGGTCTGTTACCAGGGCCTAAAATTAACACCATCCAAATGTAGATTTTGGCATTCGCAGGTATGTGTATTTCACCAGCCACACTTGTGCGCAGTAACACAGGTCTTTATACAGTAAGTACTGTAAGTGATTCACTAGCTTTCGCAGGAAAAGAATATTCAAGTCAAGTTGTATGAGTATATGCAAGTTGTGAACTGTAACACACTAAAAAATCTAGTTTAATTGCTGCATAGTTCTAGCAACCATGACCAGCAAGGCAACAACAATGTGCGCACTGTATCCTACTGGAGTTGAGCTTTAAAAAATAATTTCCCAGCGCAGGATAATATTTAACCGAAAATATTTTGAAGTGATTGTTTCTGGAGTATTTACATTGTTTTCTTCGCATACTTGGTGGTTTTATATGTTAGTTTGAGATTAAACCGTAACTTCTAGCGGAGACTTCAGATTCAAGCTAACGAGTGGCTGCCAGGCCCATCTGCCACTGAGGACACTGAGGTCATGTCATCTGTATTTTTTCTGGTGTTTTTTTTCCAATGCTTGTTGCTCCGGTTGACAAAAGTCATAGGTGCAGTGCAGGAGAGAAGTTTTGTAATGTTTGTCAAAAACTGCTGATAAAGATCAGCAATGATGGTAGGTAATTTAAGATTTATGTTATTTGAGAACAGCTGTTGTTAAACCAGCTACATCTCATTCATCTCTATATAAGATCTAAACTATGGTGAGATTTTTTGTATCGTCTAATAAGCTGACCTGGCTGGCTGGCCGCTTTGCTAGATAGCTGATGTACCTACTGTAACGCTTTGAACCCAATTGGTTTTAGTGAAAACACATTAGCTTCAAGTTTCATTTCCTAATATCAAAGTGATTAGGACCCAAGCTAATATCTAAGTCACCCAAACCTCAAATCAAATTAACGACTGTTGACTGTATAAAGGTAGTTTGATATTGGGGGGACACATTTTATATTTCTTTGCAAATTCTTGTTATTATTTGGGGGGGGGGCAATTTACCTTGTGTAAAAGACTTTCCTTTCCTGCAGTAGGCACATCTTTTTCACTTACTAATAGATAAATCCCAAATTGAAAGTCTGTACTAATAAATCTATTTTGAAGAACTTTTCAAGGAATCTTTTTTTGTATTAGTTCAAGTAAGCAAAGAGCAGAAACTTTTTTTTCTGGGTTTAAATTTAACAATTGAATCATATAAAGCATTATAAATAATAGTTCATCAAGACATCATGTATGTAACTGACAAACGTTCAAACTGATTGTAGTACTCATTTTTTGACCTTTTGTGGGGGAGGGTGTTGCGACTCATGACCTCAGGCTATCTGGAGTGCAAGATTCGGCATTGGTGGCAGCGGAAGACATTCTCCCACAGACACAAATGCTGTTGTCTCCTTCACTATAGTACCCAACAGCAGCTGAAAATAATTGTCTCGTGATATTTTGGTAATTGTTTGGGGGAATTTGAGCAATATATCACCATTAAAGGAACTTTGAAAAACAGAAAAGTTAGAGGCCCTTTGTCGTTTCAAACCCCTTATCCTCTCTACCATACAAACATTGCGCATGTCTGCGATGATCTTGTGTATAACATTATCTGGGACAGGATTCATAGATGATTTCAAGGAGTCAACATAGAATCATCATTTTTCAGTTCCTTCAACATGAAAAAGTAAACCAAATAATTACATATGTTGTTAAGAACATAATAATTTGACACATCACATACATTACTACTCGTTACATACATTGACTCATTACATACATATTCAGTTCATGTTGCATTTGGTTGGGATCAAACTTAAAGATAAGGATATTGATTTTATTTTTTTACATTTCAGTTGTTTTTTAATTTTAGTTTATTTTCTTAATTAAAACTGAATTGACCCCATACGCAGTTAAGAATATTGATCCTTAGTTCAAAAAATGGACTCTCACTGCTGCAAGGGTGTTTATGGAGAATGAGCCTTATTGTTGTAAAGCATATTTCTTTTATATAAAAGATGCAGACAATGTTTTCTGTTGAAAAAACATTGATACTAATATCAATCTCTAACAGAAATAAACATAAACATAAGTAATTTAGCTAATTAGCGCCAAAAACAGGGGTATTCAACCAGCCTTGACCTTGGATACGAGGTGTAGGCTGGGATAAAAATATGACTCCAAATGCCACATAAATGATAAAGGGAGGTTTGTTCAGAGTCAATGTTGGTTTTGGGGAAGGAGAGAATTTTTTTTTTAAATAAAAATGTAAAAAAAATACTAATATAACATTTAAGCAAAGTCTGTGCAACAAATGTGCCAATAAATAGAACAATTATTATTATATTGGCTTTACATAATGCTTAGGAATGAATTGAGTTACATAAATACATTTAAATTTACCAGTGTTTAGTAATTTAGCTGACACTCTTATGCAGAATGACTTACAGTTGTGACATTTTCATGCTGACCTCCTGTTGGAATCAAACCAACCAAGTGAGCTAAATGGGACAACATCTGCTGGGAGTTCCTGGATTGACTAATGGTTTGGGTGGGGGTCCCTAGACAACCAGGCTGAAGGTCCCAAAAGTTACATCCCCTTTCATTATATAGGCTGCCTTCATTATATTGACCTAGCTAATGCAAACAGAAACCGTACCATGCTAGCTTGTCAGCTCCATTAGCTCTTTCTGAGGCTGCAAACTCACATGGCTAACCAAAAAACAAATCACCATGCCAAAGTCTGGTGCCTGCGTGAATAGCTGCTTCTTTTTGCAAATGTTGCAGTAATGTTGCAGCATGACGTGCTGTTGTGAAATGCAAGTTTAGTTTTGCAGTTGTGGCAGACAACGTATTTGGCGCATTTATTGTGAAACACTCCCAAAGTACCAATACCCTCATCACCTAGCCCACTAGGTGAGTGCAGTACAGTACAGCACAGCGGGAATGACAAACCAAACCAATCAGACAATTTGTAAAGGATATCATATCTATAGTTTTGACTAGTTAGCCATAGGTATTATTTTGATGTAGCAATGCACAAACAGCAGAAAGAAGGCCTATATAATATTTGTTTACAAAGTGAAAGTTTTTCACTGCTTTTTCCGGCATCATCATTTATATTTTAAAAAATATCCTGATACTCATATTTTGTCAACAACCATTACAAAATATACTCATATATATACTCATATTTTGTCTACAAGGGGAAAAAAATAAGTGATCAGATATACATTTTCTAAAAAATAAACATACTGTTTAACAGACTTGGCAAAGAACTAGGTTAACCCAATAGGAAAGCATCACTTTCTCATCTCTTTCTTTTGGCCAGGCTCTCTTTAAATATATACAGTCATAAAAATGTTTATTCAAATCAGTTTGGCTGAATTGATGGTGATATTTTCCAAAAAAATGGGCATCAAAACAAAAACAAGAGTTATGAAGTAGTTTGGATATGAAAAGAAAAACACTGCCAAACACACAAACCTAAATTAGATGCATGCAAAATGAATGTGAAAAGGGAAGCAGGTGAATGTATCTACAGTAGTATTAATGGTCAGTTTACCACCCTGCATCTCACAACTGGCTTTTCTCTGAAACTAATCTGGGTTTATACTGGTCATTTCCTTGGATCAGACACCAGAAGATAAGTGCCATTGGAGGGCCAGTAAGAGGCACTCTTTGCTCATGCCTAAGGAGGTTCCAACAGCCCAGGGCAGCAATTATAAAACTTTTCCTGTCATCTTTGGTCAGAATTTGGGATCTTAAACATGGATATTAATGGGTAACTATTGATCCCATGGTTGCCTCCGATTAAATTTGTTGTCTTGTTATCAGTGTTTCCTTCTTAGTTTAATGTCAGTGGCGCTCCATCGCTGCTAAATTGTGATGCGCTGCCACAGAAAAACAGAATATTTTTATGAAAACCTTTTTTTATACCAAGCTGCACGCAGTTTACCGACGTTCAGGGTATCAAGTTAGCGAGTGAAGTCAGAGAAACGTAACTGGCTGTCTGTGCACTCACACCTGTGTGGAACTGTCACATACTGTAGATATATTGCAGGTAGGTATCGTCTCAGAGACTTCCAAAGGTAAGAAGCTAGCTAGCTAACTGTCACAACTGGATAGCTACAATTGTAACAATTGCAACAGTGGATACTTGACAAAAACAATATGACTTCCGGTTTTTATATTTTGCCTTAAAATTAGGACAGTGGTGAAACGCTATATGAATGACATGAATTCATTAATTTTTGGCAGATTTGCATAGTTTATTAGGGACATTTTTAATAACTACATGGGAAAAATACAAACGAAACAGAATTACTATTTAAATTATATTTTACATATGGTAAAGAGATTATTATAAGGTGGAGCACATTGAGAAATGGTTTTAGCTTAAGTATTAATTAATTAATTAATCTAAAGAACATATCTAATATAAAAAAAGCTTATTTTCATGAAATTGTTAACTTGGTACTGCTCATTAGGTATGGAAAGAAATAGTTATAAATCCAACAACACTATATTCCCCCACCCCCACAAGGGATACTTTTTGTGTTTTGAGGAAATACTATTCTGTGTTGCAGTGAATTTATTATATGAAACACTCAGGACAGTGTGTAAAGTTAGAAATATCATGTGAAATCATGGGGCACTGTGTGCTATATCCAGCAAAACGATATTTTCTACCCCCTCTTTAACCCCCAATGCAACACACTGTAATGCACTGTGCATGGAATACATATTGCCTCATTAGCTAGTAGCTAGTTGCTTTTATTATCTAGGAGGTGATTTTTTAAACTATTTTAAGGAACGGTTAATTGAGGGGTAGGACTTACACTGGTATTAGGGAATGATGTTAAGAAAGTATCTATTGGGAAAGATGGTTGCTTCTTTAGAATCTAGAGGGATGGAACTAATTCATTACTAGAATGAGTGTGTGTATAAATTAGTGTATATGTGTACATGTATGTATGAATGTACGTATGTTTGTTTTTGTGAACAAAAATTATGGATTTATCCCATTGAGATTCCGCTGGAAATCTCGGGAAGATAAATCTTTTCATTATACAAGTGTGTCTGAACAGGCAACATGTTTTTTGTTGCACACCAAGTTTTTGTAGTCCGGTGGCGGTTTTGGCCCGTGCTCTGGGGGACTTCGGAACCTGTGGCATGTGGGTGGTGCACCTTTTCTTATTGTAACACATGATAAAACTGCTGTGTGCTACAGGATGCACGAGAAGTACTCTTGCGACATATAGTACATCCTCCCCGATATGTGACCTGAAGTGTGGCCAGAGAAGAGGGCTGGTTAGCCAATGACGGGTAAGATCCCAACTGTGATATCGGGACAACCTAAGACAGGCACAGTCATGCATTTGGTCACAATCCACAATATACATACGAGGTAAATGTGTACATAACCCAGAAACAGGATCTGTGCTGAACATATAGTACAATGACTAGACCAAGAATATGTGGTGCTTTCCAGGTCCAAGGAGGTTGTCGAGTGTCACTGTACTCCAATGCACTGGATTCCCAACTGCACACATTGTTACAGTCTCACTGGAGATTGGTGCACCAACACACGTGCCGATTGTTTTTGTGGTTTTCCTAGAGCATGGACCCTCACATCCCCAGATATAAAAACAAGGGACAACGCACCATTTACATAGTATTGTGTTTGTCTGTCTGTATTTTGTGTCTTTTTTGTGCATGTGATTGTGTGATTGAGTGTGAAATGATGCATTAGAAAAAGAAAAAAAAAGGAAAAAGAGGGTGCAGAAATGATGCTAATAATGATAGTATTCACCATTGACTTGGTCGGCCTTAATGACTGATCTACACCAAAGAAAAAAAATAAGGTATTGTGAGATAATTTTAAGAAAAAGTAGACAAGTATGAGAGACAGGTGTACAGGGAGGACGTTTTTGATCATTTGTGATACATTATAACAACTTTGTAGTGTTATAAGATATACAAGTAAACATTAAATTACATCAAGTACAACAGAACAAAACAGGTTTTAGCAGGTGCAATTATCAGATAGCAGCTTGTTTTTTATGTCTTCTAAAGGGTAAGGTGGGATGAAAATGTCAGGCTTAAAGGGGTAATCCACCCACATATACACAAATTAATTAAATTTTTTGGTAAAGTCTATGGTCTATTAATAAAATACATTGTTTCACCATGATTCAACTTCTCCATAGTTAGTCCGTGAAATCTGAAAATCATGGCATACCACATCACCACCTTGACTTCTTTGGAATGGAGATGGTGAATAACACACATTACATTTCATAACACGCCAGATCGCCAGTAGATGGTATCAGCCAGTAGATGGTATGAGTACACTTGTCCAGAACTCTTCCACCTGACTATATCACCATGACATGAAAGAACACACTGCACCATCAGATTAATTTCTCCCTCCAACCACCACAACACAAAGCTGTTCAAACCTCTTCCACTGCCTTTAGACAGAGATCATTTTAGGAGACAGGAAACCTCACTGAAATTCTATAACGCAACTTGTTTGGTCCCATATGTTGTGAATTAACTACAATATTGGCTTAGTTTTCTTTAAAAGCTCTGATAAAGACTTGCATAGTGATGAGATGAACAAATAATTGGAGTTAGAAACACAAAGTTTTCCAAGTTGAACTCCTAAATTGATATGCAGTTTTCTTTTGCAATAGAACATTACAACCAAATGAGCATACCATGATATTTTGTCATTTATTGCAGACATTCTTACCCAGAGCAAATATTTATTCATTAAAATGTTAACTTAGAAAAGATTTATCATTGGCTGGAAGGATGTGACTCTTCAGGATGAACACAAAAATGTGCACATGCCGTTGATCTCAAAACCAACTAATGCACCCGGGACATTTTATTGTCTATCAGAGAAATCCTTTTTTGTGCTCTGCAACAAATCACACAATACAGGGAAACATTCATAGTGTAAAGTAAATGTAGTTTGTCCGGCTCTCTTGTCAAATGTGTCTAAACGTGATGGGTGTCCTTGGAATTGGAAAATGTATGATAACCATACATCAATGGTTACTTCCTCTGGGTTGTGAATAACTTTTCTTATTCCATCAATACAACTTCAATTTTTTCCCTTATAACAGTGTCAGTATAACAAGGTATTACTCAGATACCATTTAGTTATATATCTACCTGACACATTTTCAGTATGTTCAGTTCAACATACAGTATCATAACTACCTATAAAATTGCTTTAAAAAGGCAACTCTGATATATTTGAAACTTACTTTGACAGGTGGTCCTAAAAGGTCAAGCAATATTTTTTTAAATGATATACAAAATAATCAACTTTGAAAGCACCAGCTATGTGCATATAATCAAATATATTAAGGCAACTATGTTCATGGATTCTAACTTTGGCAATAGCAGCCTGAATTCTGCAGCTGGCTTGCCTCTAAAGCTAAGAAGCTTCGGCCCTGTTTGGTCCCTGGATTGGATAGCAGATTCTGCTGGAAGTCATGTTGGAGGGCCAGTAGGCTGTACCAGGGCAGTGACAGGGACGTGATGAGGCATAGGGTGTTGGCTTTCAGATGGATGTCAAATGGATATCCTGATTCTCTGGATCCCATGGCACTGATCATAAAAATAAACAAAATGTATCATGTCCACCTAATCATTCTCAGCTTCTAATCAGCAATATGCAATCAATGTCTGAATACAAATTTTAAATGGGACAGAATCACCATATTGCCCACGGTAAACAGCCAGACCTGGGTTTTAAAAGTTTTGCTACAGGGCCATTATGTGTAGGGAGATATATAATATTGTGTAAGTAGTGGGGAGGCAGCATACCCCCAAAACACACACAGACAAACACACACACAAACACCCAAAGGCCAAGAAGCCTGATTAGGGGAAGAGAAGAGAAGAGAGGAGCATGCCCTGCAATTCCCACACAGATTTGAAAAAGTGCTGGTCGTTAGAACGATTTGACATCATTCATCACATTATTCACAATTTGTCCCTCATATTGGAATGCTGTTGCAGGCATCTTGACCAATCTTATTTACAGAAAGATTTCACAGGTCACCATGACCTTGCTCTACAGTACTGCAAGGAGATGTTTCATCCTGACCAACTGAAGGCCAGTAAACCAGCTTAAACCATTTAGCCAGCTTCCTGGTTGAGCAAGCAGTGTGATAAGAAGCAGAGCAGCTTGGCGAGTGGACACAACTTAACCCTCCACTCTTCTGCACTCGCTGTGGAGTTGCTATAAAAATTTAAAAAGGAAGATGAGGGAGGGGCAGAGGTCAAAAAGGACATATAACCATAACTCCACCTTGACTCTATACTCCTAAAGATGTATAAGAATCACAGAGAGGATTTACACAAGACATCTAAGACCTTTTTGCTAATGAACAGATAAGTTGATTTAGTGTACTTGAAACATACACCTAAACAAATATAATTACATGTTTTTTCTGAGGGGTTTGGCGGTTGATATCTTTGATAAACCATGATCTAGTGACCTTTTGCACTTCAGAACAAGAGCAAACTTCAAAAATCTTCAAAAGTATATTTATCTTAGGCAAGTAGAAAGCAGTTAAAACACTACCAGTTTTACTCTGTGGAGATAAAAGCATGGCTAGCATCAAACATGATGGATGTACAGGGTGAGCTGAGAGAGGAAGTTGCGACAGAGATTGAGGGATGCGGAGAGAGGAGTGAAAGATCTCAAATGAAGAATAGTATAGGTCCGAGTCTCAGCCTGAACAACATTGGAAAAGCCAGGTCTGAACGTTAGTCTTTCTTTTCCCCTCTTTGCTTCTCTCTCTGCCTCTCTTTTACTCGCTGACGTTTTGTAACCTCTTTCTGTGGCTTCCAAACCTCATGTCTTTGGCCTCTGCTCACTATCTATTTATGCAAGAAAATAAAGAAGAGAACGCTGCCCCTCCTAAATCTGTAAACTGCAATTAAGCTAAATTCCACGTTTATTTCCAAAACGGCATCTTTGCTCCAGACCATGTGAGAGGCACTCAAAATGCTGCAGTCTAAAATTATCACACATTTTGGTCAGAAGGCCAAGAGCTTTAACTTAAAAGTCTTCTCCCAGGGTCTGTGGATGGAGATGGAGGATGACAAAGACCTTGTTGATGATGGACAAACGTTGTAACATTATAACAAGGACGACCAGAATTATGTTTTTTTCTAATTTGGCAACAGTACTTCATAGGGCAATCAAAGTAGGAAACACCCATATCTGCTTCTAAAAAGGTTATGATCAAACTATATATTTCTAAACAAATATTTCTCAGGTCAGGTGTGATATTGTGTCAGCATTGATGGAGAAACTTCAGCGATAGGTCAATCAGGGATACTGTAGGAAGTGAGTAAAGCAGCTGAGGAATTGCGCTGGCCATCATGAGGTTGATTAACTTGACTGACATGACTTTGTAGAACCGGACAGAATTTCATACAATGACCACTTGTCTTCTCTCCTTCTCTTATTGAGCAGGACTGGAAAGGTTAACTAGGCCACATGGAAAGTGAGTGGGTTTTAGATTGTACTGCAGGTGTCTTTAGCGAATATGAGGAGACTACAAATCAATGCAAAGTGATAGACAGACCAGTGAGATCGATTCAGTTGGGGAATTTCTCAGGCACTAGAAAAAAATAATATATATTTGAAACATGAACATTTACAGATGCCTTCTGGTCATTTACGCTAGTAGTACAGTACAAATCGTACAAATGGTGCCTTTCAATTGGAAGGGGTTGGGTCCCAGAAGGCATTTTTTTTTCATTTTATCCATGAAAAAAGCACAGCTCTCTTCATAATTAACACATTGTACCCACAAAATCAAGCAGTCTTTCTAGACCCTAAAGTCAGGAAGACTTGGAGTTAACTAGAAATTAGCAGTTTAAACCACAGAAACATCCTATGAACCCATCACAGACCCACTGACTTGAATGACTGTTCTAGGAATTATACATCTACTAGTGGTGTGCCGATCTCGTCATAATCGTATCTGTTCGTCAAAGTTGATACTCGTAATCAGATATGTTTGTGATTGAAAAACCCTGGATGTGCGCTTTTAATATGTTTTGAATGCTGGTAAAGCATTTACCTCAACTAATTGTTATTGTACCATCGGTCAGAGTGATTATCTGTGCGATTTTGATGTTCTTTCACTCACTCACTTTGTTTCCTAACAGCTCAAATGGCAAAGTCATGACTTTATAGCCCTTATTTTAACAAAACATGCAAATAAATAATGCATATGGTGTTTTCACATATGCGAGTAGCAAAATCAACACAGACTATTCAAAAACATTTGTACAATCAACATTTACTTTTACAATTTATTCATTTCATCATTTTCTTCATAATAATCCGTCCTTTGGAAAACTTTTGGGATTAGTATTAATAGAATTCTAGCATTGTCTTAACTCACATAAGTACATAAAGACTTCTTCAGCCCATTAAACAATGTCAAATAGGCCTGGACTAAGAAACCATATTTTGGCCAAGTAACACAGCAACAGCTGACTAACTGCAGATTATTTTCTAATATTGTGTTTGGACTGGAGAAAAAGTTGAACCCCGAGAAGAGTTAAGAATTGGGAGCCGCCCCACATGTACACTTGTCTGGGGATTTGAGGGGAGGTAGAGTGGCTTCAACCCACACTACACTTTTTTTGCAGATTTTTTGCAGGTAGTATAGCGATCTTAATCGCTCGTTATCAAAGTGTTCCGATTAAAACACCCTGTTTTTGGGGAAATATTTAATTTACCACTGAGACCAGTGGGTGAAAGCATGCGCAGGAGCCATTCCGTGCGCCTGAGCACTAGTGTGTCACAACTGTCCATCACGGAGTCACATCAGTCAAGTTAATCAACCTCATGATGGCCAGCGCACTTCCTCAGCTGCTTTACTCACTTCCTACAGTATCCCTGATTGACCTATCGCTGAAGTTTCTCCATCAACACTGACACAATATCACACCTGTTTGATCGTAACCTTTTTAGAAGCAGATATGGGTGTTTCTTACTTTGATTGCCCTTTTCTCAGGAAAAACGAGGAAAGAAAGCTCTGCCTATTTGAATCAAATCGTGGCTCTATGAACACCTCATCGGTATATTTACTAACAGCTGAATAAGCCAATCGAGTGCACAGGTCCGCACCTTGTGAGTGACATGACAATGTCAGGTTTTCCATTACTTTCTCAGTTCACAGATAATGGCATTAAATAATCATATCATCTTCGTATCCGGCAAATTCCAAATATCCATAAGGATACTCTTTCTGAGTACTCGGCACACCTCTAATTCCAGGCTACAAATGTACAAAAGTATCCCACTGGCATGTTTCTTTATGAAAGTATTCTTAACCAGTAGACTCCACAGCCTGGTAACAAACAAAAAACTACCCACGCAAACCCCGAAGGTTTCTGTCTCTCTCTTCCACACCCTCTCTCTTTTCAGTTTCTCCATCTCTCACTCACCTTGTCTGTAATTCCCACTCTACTGTTCCTACACCTTTTTCCACCTCTGTCACCTTCTTTCTGTCTTTTCTCCATCAGCTATTCGTGTGTTTGCACACCAGCGGGTTAAGTGGTAAAGCTGTAATCGGAAGTCTACAACCGTGTCATTTGGAAGAATGTTGTCTTTTCCTGGGAGCTCGGTCACATGGACGGACCGGAGCATCAACCTTATATTTTCCCCTTATTGGCTGTGGTCAGAGTAAGGCGTGACCCCATTGGCTGTGGTCAGAGTGGGATTGAACATGTGGGAGAGGTAGACAGAGACACGGAGACTAACGCCTGTTGAATATGCATGGGAGAAATAATTGTCAACAATAGGATTTTGATCTCACTGAGATCACTTGAGGTATAGTCTTATTTAATTCTCAAAATGGTGTAAACCCAAGCTCAAATGGCTCTCATATTAGAATTTCACATTGTCCTGACTAACCAAACAATACAACTTTGTTTGGCTGGCTTAGTAGTGTTAAAAGCCCTGTAGAATTCCCCCAAATGTCTTTAATAAACATTTTGGACCACCGGTATCAAGAGAAGCAAGGAGGAAAATAATGGACTAAAGGCACAATTTGTCAGTTGACCAGCATAGACATGTCACAATGTTTTTCTTCCCTTACCACTTGGTCACACAGGCTAGAAAGGACCGAAAAAACACTTTCATCACAGCTGATTATACCTGGAAACAAAAGAAACTCTGTCATGATCAATATATCACAATCATATTCAACAATCGTGGAGGGTAAAAACAGAACACAAACAATATGAGAAGTGCTAGCTACAGTTTGTTTTTTCTCCCTCTTATTCACTTTTGCCTCTTTCGGGAGAAAGACCATGAAAACTGGGATATAATTAAAACGTCCCTTTCAATCAACTTTCATCACATCTAAACTTATTCCTTCACAACACTGTTTATTACGAATTCAAAAACAAGCAGAACTATGCCACCACGCATTCTTACGGCTCCTGGAAAGAATTTAAGAGAGTGACACAGACAGATCGCTTGATAAGGGGGATGGGTTAAATCTATTATACAGCTAAACGTGGGATTGAATCAGCTGAACTAACACTGAACTAAGAAATGGGGTGCCCTTGTCCATGCCCATATAATATCCAGTTCAGTTTAACTACAGCAGATATACAGGGATTAGGTTTGAGACTATGGAAAGTCAGAGACCGTCTCTTTCCAGACAGACAGACGTATAGACACAGTAAATCTGACTCGGGTTCAAAGCTTGACTTTACAGCACCGCACATGTGGCCCCAACCTGGGCATTGCTGAGGAGAATGAGAACAAGGCAGATTGGGAGGGAAAGCAGGATGGAAGGGGGCAGAGGATGACGATTGGAGTGGGAGGCATTGTTTTGCGGGCATGTTGGTATTTCTCACGGTAATCTACATATTCATCATCGGGGTCTCTATGACTGTGCATCTGTATGTTTTGTTGTCTGTCTGTCGATGGTTTTTGTGTGTCAGAACGTGTTTACTCATTTCTATGTCTCCGTCTGTTTGGGTAAGTGAGTCAGTCTGTCTGTAAATACATCTCAATTAAGTGTGTGCATGTGTCCTTGTTCCTTATTTTACAACACTTGTGAGTACCACAAATTGCCAAAAGGAAAGTAAAACAAGGGATTTTGATGGTCCCCACAAGGAAAAATGCTATTTTAGGCTTAAGGGTTAGGTTTAAGGTAAAAGTTACAATTGAAGTTAAGTGTTAGGTTTAAGGCTAAGAGTAAGCTTTAAGGTTAAGGTTTGGGAAAGAGATAGGGAAAATAGGATTTTCAATGGGTCCCCATAAGTGTAAAAAAACTGAAGTGTGCGTGTTTAATGAGTAAACAGGTTTTACTACTATATACAGGTGCTGGTCATAAAATTAGAATATCATCAAAAAGTTGATTTATTTCAGTAATTCCATTCAAAAAGTGAAACTTGTATAATGTATACATTCATTCCACACAGACTGATATATTTCAAGTGTTTATTTCTTTTAATTTTGATGATTATAACTGACAACTAATGAAAACCCCAAATT
>JACXGI010011471.1:13295-25009 GCA_016801175.1 Esox masquinongy | reverse complement strand
ATGCCTTCAATTTTGAATAAATCCCCAACAGTGTCACCAGCAAAGCACCATCACACCTCCTCCTCCATGCTTCACGGTGGGAACCAGGCATGTAGAATCCATCCGTTCACCTTTTCTGCGTCACACAAAGACACGGCGGTTGGAACCAAAGATCTCAAATTTGGACTCATCAGACCAAAGCACAGATTTCCACTAGTCTTAATGTCCATTCCTTGTGTTTCTTGGCCCAAACAAATCTCTTCTGCTTGTTGCCTGTCCTTAGCAGTGGTTTCCTAGCAGCTACTTGACCATGAAGGCCTGATTCGCGCAGTCTCCTCTTAACAGTTGTTCTAGAGATGTCTGCTGCTAGAACTCTGTGTGGCATTCAGCTGGTCTCTAATCTGAGCTGCTGTTAACCTGCGATTTCTGAGGCTGGTGACTCGGATGAACTTACCCTCAGCAGCAGAGGTGACTCTTGGTCTTCCTTTCCTGGGGCGGTCCTCATGTGAGCCAGTTTCATTGTAGCGCTTGATGGTTTTTGCGACTGCATTTGGGGTAACATTCAAAGTTTTCGCAATTTTCCGGACTGACTGACCTTCATTTGTTAAAGTAATGATGGCCACTCGTTTCTCTTTACTTAGCTGATTGGTTCTTGTCATAATATGAATTCTAACAGTTGTCCAATAGGGCTGTAGGCTGTGTATCAACCTGACTTCTGCACAACACAACTGATGGTCCCAACCCCATTAATAAGGGAAAAAATTCCACTAATTAACCCTGACAAGGCACACCTGTGAAGTGAAAACCATTTCGGGTGACTACTTCATGAAGCTCATTGAGAGAACACCAAGGGTTTGCAGCGCTATCAAAAAAGCAAAGGGTGGCTACTTTGAGGAATCTAAAATACAAGACATGTTTTCAGTTATTTCACACTTTTTTGTTAAGCACATAATTCCATATGTGTTCATTCATAGTTTTGATGCCTTCAGTGAGAATCTACAATGTAAATAGTCATGAAAATAAAGGAAACGCATTGAATGAGAAGGTGTGTCCACACTTTTGGCCTGTACTGTATATATTGTTATATTTTATGCACATAGCAGACGCTGTTCTCCAGAGTAACTTAAAGTCATCAAATCTTTGGTTAAAATGGCTAGGTGTGACAAACGCATAACCCAGTTATATCCTGTACCTTTAACTAAACAGCTATAAGCACTGTGAATGTTTTTTTTTTTTATCTCTCTAGTAATGTCTTGCTACTACTTATTTACTCAAATGAATTAAAGATCTTGGTTTTCTGAATAAGGTTGCAGTGCTGTAAACAGTTTTGTGCTTCTCACTTTTGGACTGCTAGCTTTGCTTCAAACCTACGGGACACTTCCCCTGGATGTCAGACTTTTAACTGACTCTAAAAGTGTGTGTGGACCCAGTATTGCATCCTATATTGTTCATGTCCTCCTGTTTCAGTTTCGGGATTACTGTGGGATCTGTCAGAGGTGGGACTGGCGTGGCACCCCCAAGCCCATTGAGAAGTGTCACCTAGACAACCCCTTCTTCGAAGGCCACTTCCTCAAAGTCCTCTTTGACAGGATGGGCCGTATTTTGGATCAGGTGAGTTTGAAGCCCAGGAAAGATCTCTACCAGACTGCTTTTCAGGAAAACTTTAGGTATTCATAGTCCCACCTATAAACACTTCTTAACTGAAAAAATTTAAACGCTTTGCAATCTCTGGCTTTTCAGACAAGAAATGTTCAGACAGTAGAACCAATTTGATTGAGCGCTTATCTGCTTTTGTGTATTTAGAGATATTGTCTACCTGAGCTCACTTGTAGTCCTCTTCTCGTCCTCCAGCCTTACGATGTGAACCTTCAGGTGACGTCGGTGCTGTCCAAACTGTCTCTGTTACCCCACCCTCACATGCATGAGTATCTGCTGGACCCCTACATTAACCTGGGGCCCGGCTGTCGGTCGCTCTTCTCTGTCATCGTCAGGGTGAGGAGTCCACATTTGAAATAATAGGGATTCTGGATGGGTTGATAAAGGGGCAATCTGCAGTTGCCACGGCCAGTTTTTGTCTTCTGAGTGCATGTACCCATTATTTGAAGGACATATCTTTGAAAAGCTTAGCAGTGTCCTGACCCGGGAGAACCAAAAGTATAAGATCGTTTTACTTCATTTGTAAACAATGTAAAAAGTGGGAACAAAGTTCGCTATACATTTTTCATAATGGATAGTCAAACCTGGCATTTATAACTCTTCTCTGTTAGTGTGGCTTCAATTCTCTGACTCCTTCACTGCACTTTATTATACTGAAAACGTGGATTGACCTTTGAAATATGAACTTTAGTAGATACATGTTTTTTGTAAAACTTTTCGACTTCCATGACGCAGATGTTCCCCTGTACATTCTCCTGTCAGGTGGTTGGGGACCTCATGTTGAGGATTCAGCGCATCCCAGACTTCACACCCAAACTCCTGCTGGTGAGAAAGAGACTGCTTGGCCTAGAACCAGAGGGCTTAAAGTAAGTACTACTTGAGAATTTGCCATGCTTTCGGAAATTTTTTTATGTAACGTCTGGAATTCAGGTAGCAAATACACTCAACTCTCGATAATCAAACCTGTTTCCGGATTGGAAAGTACAGATTCGAACACTGTCAAAATGTAGAATGTTGTGCAGTGCCGTGCTATACATGACGTCAAAGCCAAGGCTCTCTGCTTAGTGCTGTATGTGATTTAACTGACAGCCGTTCTTGGTTCAAATGTTTTGTTTGAGTGAGCGAAATGCTTGAAATGAAAACAAACATCAATTTTGAAAGATGAGACGTTGAGGTGTATAAATACTGCGTTGATATCATTCAAACCGTGAGTCCAAAAAAAGAGAAGTCTCAGTGGGACATGCAGTTTAATGCAATATGTTTCATACAAAATGGTCTGTTTCTCTGAATTGCTTTGTGAATGCCTAAAACTGTAAATTCCTGCTTTATACCTATCTAGTTATGTCGGCAGAAAAACAAGCTTTCAAATGATGCCCTCTTGACCCTGAGTGTGATTTTATTTTGGGTCATTTTTAGGTTGGTAGGCAACTGTAATAGTGTGATGGTGTGGCTTTGCTCTAATTCCTCAGACACAGCTAGGAGAGCTATAGAAATCTCTGAAAAGCTAGACTTAGCTGAGTCAGAGTGGATTGAAATGACTGTGGTCACTTTGTGAGACTGGTTATTTCAGTCATTCAAGCTATTGTCATTTTTGAGTCTTGTTCAAAAATGGTGTCTCTCTGCACATAGCATCGACCACATGACCCTGCTGGAGGGGGTGATCGTACTCGAAGAATTCTGCAAGGAGCTAGCCGCCATCGCCTTTGTCAAGTTCCACGCCGCTGCCTCTTCGTCCCCCTAAAACTCGGCTGCCATGGTCAGGCAGGAAGGGCCAGGACTGAACCCTTGGCGGGGAACTAGTTGGCCAAGGAAAAGATAAACAATCCCCTGCTTATATCCCACTGGCCACCTTTACATAAAATCTGCCCCAAGGACACGTAAGCATATTTCATCAAATGTTTTGGGGTTCCACTACAGAAAAGTCACTCTGCCCCCTCGGTCCTAACCGGAACAATGTCTGGATCCTGGGGGAGGGGCTAGGGACTTTGTTTCGGGGCTGAGGATGGATGGACGTGGTCGGAGAGCGGACATTCTCTGGACGGTTTGAGGTGGGCAGATACCCTGCGTGCCCCGTGTCCCTTTCCGTCTGTCTCTCCTGCCAGCCAGACAGTAGCCACTTAATAGTTTGTCATTGAGAGAAAAGGTTTGTGTGTATTTATTTCTGCTTTTTTTTTTTGACTGCCATTTTGTATGCCTTAGTGTTGGATTATAATGCCTTTTCAGATCCACTTTTAGGAGACAGTTTCCTATTGAAACATTTCCCATTTCATTAATACCCATTCTGTGTTAGTGTGTCAATGTTATTAATGTTAAAATGTATGAAAGATATAAATTAGCCCCCATATTTCTTACCAAAATCAGGTAGTTTTGTTTCGATTTGTTTGGAATTGGAAGAAGAAATATATATTCAACTTCTGATAAAGGAGTCGCCAGGTTCCATATTCACACCATTATGTTTTCAGGTTGCCTTTTAAACTGTTACATATTTGTAACAAAGAAACTTTTTTTAAACTGATTGAATATTGCTCCAATTATGTGGACTTGGGCGAGAGACAAGGAGCTTGTAATGCAAATTTGTTTGCAACAAAACCGTCCAATTTGGAGCTGTCCATGATGATAATATGTGAACTTTTCTGTGGAGAAGTCTGTGTTTCCAATGCTTAGGCTGGATAGATTATCCTGTTCATTTTTGTGCCTGTGTTTTATTGTTTTCAACCTCAAACCTCACTAGTAACAGGGTCACATTATTCATCACACTACGCCATGTGGTGTCACATTCTGCCGAATGTGGATCCGTGAGGAATCAAATTCTATGGACTCACTATGTTCAGTTGCACTTGTTGCATACAGAATCATATCTGATTCTATGCTTGTAGGGAGCTATTGGACGCGTCGGTGTTCAAGGAAAGTGACAATTTGGTTTGTTCTTTTGCCAACATTAGTGTTTTCTGTTGATAACCATTTATGGTTGTTTCCAAATGTACACTGCTGAATTGTACACTTGTCTTTATCTGTGCTACTGGCTTGGTTGTCTTATAATGATCTTATGTTGAGCGACTTTTTATACCTGTTATTAATTGTTTATTTATAAAGGGTCATTTTAATTCTCTGTGAAAGAGGTTTGGTGGTCCCTAACGCAGTTCTACTTCATAAATATTTCTTGGTTAGCTTACAGTAAGTTGTAGGCCTACCAAAAATGTTTGTGAACACCGTACAGACATTAGATGTCAGCTTCATTCATAAGCTACCATTTCTTTTTATGAATGCAAGTTTTGTCATCGAGGTATTGAATTTATCAGCAGTATTGTTTTCCAGCATGGTCTTTTAGGAGGCAGACTGAAATGAATGTGCCCTTAATGTAAGGGGAAAAAATCTTGAGTGATGGATTATAGTTTAGTAATATTGTGGTGTGGAACATAATGGAACCAGGATTCCGTACCTGTTATTGTTGTGTGGAACATAATGGAACCAGGATTCCATACCTGTTGCCATCTTGCTGTGGAGGTTGGACACCTACACTTTATTCTTTGATTAGTTTTAATTAAGGAACTACTTGACTTAACCGAGGTTGGTGCTGGGGATGAGGTAATCCTTCAGATTTGTACCATGGAAGGTGAGCGTTTTATTTGAATGGATGAGTGTGTTAGTCTGCCTGCACTTACTGTAGTTACACAGAATGGATGAGTCTTTAAGTCAGGTTAAGGGTTGCCGTATTCAAGGCTAGCCAGAAACTCTTCATTTTTCCCCCTCCCCCCCTAAACTGAGGCTGTACGTCTGAAAACAGGATCAATAAGTTAGCCGGCTTACCTGCTTTAACTTTCTGAATAACTTCTGAGGAAGATATTGATGGAATGGACATTAGTTTATTCACCAAGCCAGTATCAAAGGTTAGCTTAAGTAATTTCATGTTTAAAAGTTACCTGGCTAACTTGGGGTTCCTGCTTTGTATCACACCTTCTGTCACCTAATTATGCAAATATTTGCATGAACACAGATTTGCACATTGTTTTCATTCTTGTTCATTGTTGTGTATATAATACCAATACTCAAAAGCTTTTTATTGTTTTACTTAATTTGTTGTTTGTAACTTTTGTATCATGAACCAAAAAAGGATTAGGATATACCTTTTAGTAGCAACTTGGAACATCATGTTTTCTTCTTAATCATCCAAAAGCAACGTTTCTAACTTTTCTGTACTGGTGTGGGGGTATATATACACATGTACATAGCAATATTGCAGGGTGTAAAATGCATGCATATCATTCATATTAAGGAGTAAAGCAGCCACTCTAATCTAGCCCGTTTCTAGGTCTTTGTGTTGTCTGGCTAACTTCTGTTGCCATTGTCACAATAACGACTGTAAAAGTTTGAATGATGAGACAAACCAATCTGGAACCAGGCTCTTTTCCCATCCACGATAAATGATAATTTTTTTAGCTGTCAGCACTTCTTTAAAAAAAAAAAAAAAAAATGCCCGGGAAATACAATGATGCCTTACTTCACTCTAAAAGAGAATTGGTTTAACGGTTTGGGTTTGAACTAAAGTTCACAAGTAAGTATTAGTGGATTCCTTTGTGTTAGGTTTTAGATTTGTGAAGGTAGGTAGGACTTGTATTTCCCTGACTTGGCACAAAATTCTGTCGTCTGATACCAAGTTTGATTTTTATTGTTACATCAGCTTAGACCAATCACTGTATATCTTGGTTAAAAATTAATTTAATTGATCTCCATCGCTGCTTAACACTGGGCTTGAAATGGGGTATGTTTTTTTTCGCCTCAAAACTTTCAGGGCCAGTATGATTTTCGTGATTGGTGCAATCATGCTGTTAAAATGGAAGGTAAATTGCATGCTCATTCCTCATCATTAATGCTTGTGATCAGTGTGTCGAGATGACTAAAACTGAATTGGGTTGTTTCCTGCAGTTTCTCACATTCACTCAGGGACATTGCGTCTTTATTCTCATCTGCTATTTCTGCTTTATGCTTACTAGTTTTCGGTGTGCATATAGGACAACTACTACTACAATTTTCCGTCCAATAAAGACCGCTTTTTACATGTTGGTTGTTATTGATGAAACAAATGATCAAATAAGATTATGGACAAAAAGGTTTAATTGTTTTTATTACAAAAGGTATGTACATAGTTACATTTAGATTCCAAAGTACTAAAACAAATGCACAAAAATAACCACCTCGTCATGACTGAGTTGACTGCACATTCAATATTCTTAATCCCCATTAAGTTACATTTCTTGTTTATAAAATATTGGAGGGATATGTCTGAGTCTCACTTTCTAACCCTCAAGAGATATTGGCAAAGATTCAACCCAAAACACTTAATTTCAGGAATTCCCAAATGAGCTGACATCTGCAGTGATTTCATTAACACTCCACATTGACTTTGTGGCCAGCCTGGTCTCAGGGGTAGATGTTACACAGTAATAATGATCTGGAACACTCCATTTAGCATGTTACATTAGGTGACATTAAGAATTAGCAAGACGTATGATCTTACACATTTGGAAAAGTTTGTGTAATATATATATTACACTATATAACACATTTGAAAGAATATTTGGCATTCATTCCAAATTTAAGTGTCATGTTGACCTTTTTTCCCCAAGCTATTGCTACTATACATTTGTCTATTTCAGTGCACTCTCCTCCTACTTTCTCTACCATAACATAGGATAAATGCCCCAAAAACAAAGAACATTGTTTTTAAATGCTGCATTATCTACAAATGTGATCAGATTGAATCCTGGCCTTTGATTGCAAATTCACAAAAAACAATTAAAGCATTACATGACCCTACTTGCGCTGTTTAATGTCAGCTTAGTCCATACAACCCCCCCCCCAATATTTTTCTCAAGATTCAACTGTTGAAACATTCCTGGGATGGGAAAAATAACACGTTTTAATCTACAGCAAGGGCAAAGGCTATTTCAAATGTTTACAGAATAAAGACATTTAAATTCCATTTGTGAAAATAAACATGAACAGGAGGCACTGTGGTGTAGAAAGAAAATTGTACTGTCTCACTACACCCAATTCACCTTGGTAAACCCGAGGGAATATTAACTGGGTCAGATATGCCCTTATCTTTAAATAAATACTGCAGTGACACTCTCCATGGATACAAGGGCTTACTTTAATACTTTTTGGGGGTTGACAGTAAACAGTTTAGTTTCAAAGTACAACCTCACTATTCTTCATGAAGACAGCAAGAAGAATCCTAACAAAATGCCTGTTTAATGTTTAAATAATTCAGAGGCAACAGTGATGAACCATGATACAAGCAGACCTGGGTTCAAATAATTGCGCTTGAATGAGTTTGCTTATCGAAATGAAAAGTCCCAAAAGGGCAAACGCCACCTAATTAGCGCTCCAGACAGACTTATGAAAATGCTTCAAGTATTTAAACAATTTCAAACGATAGAACCCAGGTGTGTATATAAAGATGTTAAATCCTTTGTAGAATAACACAAGTGAAAGTGTATAGCCTAGATCCTTTTAAGGTGGAGCCAGATTCAGACCATATAGACTTAACATAAAACATGTTACTTTAAGTCAATAACACAGCTGAATCCGAAAACCAATATTTCTTTTTGCAGTATTGATAAATCTAGTGTCAAAATTGGTTCTGCCTGGACATATACGGTTTCACTGTGGGTTTGAATCTGGCCCATTGCTCTTTTACAAGAGCTCATCACTTTCCTGCAAAAAAGAATATCTAAAATTGACTAGTGTAAATAGTGATGTTTTGGTCAAAATCTGTCTTGCCAAAAACAGAGATTAGCAAAATTAACAGGAAAAGAAAAGGTTTGTCAAGGAATTAAGAGTATGCTCCATACAGATTTCGGTTTATTTCAGTCCTGCCCACAGTACCCAAGTAATCATCCATTTGGAACACAGCTGTGTGTACCAATGGTAATGCCAGGTGGTACATTTAGTTTCCCTTCAGATACCCTTGTGGTACCGCGTCCCGTTATTACAGAGTCAGGCTATACAGACAAGCCTTAATTGCCAGAGTTGCACACCAGCCAACTGATGTTAATCTAAATAATGTCTCCTTTCACCTGCAAACATCCACCGCACCACCATTTGAATTTTGTCAGACAAAAATGCGGCCAAATCAGGAACATTTTGTCTTCAGTCCAAGTCAACTTGCCTCGAGTCTATATAAGACCACTTGATAATAGCAGAAAAACAATTGACAAATTCAGTGTTTAATCCTGGCATTAGGTTACCAGTGACCTGATCACAACTGCCCTGGCTAAATGAAACAGTAGCTTACAGTGGCCAGTCCTTCAGAACTGTGACTGACAAGGCAAAGGGGTGAATTAGCAAGTGGTCATTGTGGATCACTCTAGAAATTAATTTTCACTAGGGAAAATGCCCACATGATAAATTTTTTCCATGCCCATTTCAAGTTTACCTTTACCGATTGGAAAGCTCGGTTCATGGGTGTTTCAGAATACATTTTCAAAATGGAAAAAATGTCAACCAATATCCAGCGTCTTTGCTCTGACTTGTCAAGAATAAATTGTCCAAGAATGAACATCTATCTGCATATGTATAAATCATAAATCAACATAATATGTATGTATATTACATTCATTTACATACATAGTGTGTAAATAATTCCTTCTATATGCAATATATCTGCATACATATACAAAACGACATAAAAACAACTGCCATTGCACAAACAGGCTAAAAATACAATTTGATTCAATAAAAAAAACAAAAAAAACAATTATGTACATTTCCAAATCATTAACCTCATGTCCTCCACTACCCCGCCCGTTTATAAATCCCACATTTGCACACGTATGCCCGTGCACAAGCACACACGCAAACATTCAGACAAGTGACTTGTCTCTTTGGCTGACGTGAAGCTGCGGTACCTGCGTCATGCGCAACCGGCAATTACAGATCCTAAAAATTTATAGCACGCAAGAAAAAACACCACCCTATAGAAAAAGGGTATCCAAAAGAAGGATGTAGTGAATACGTCAATTCCTTCCTATGTTTAGTGAACGAATGCATACATATTTTCAAACATCTACTCACGTACAGGACGCCTCACGGGACAGTCCGTGGGTATGTGGCGTTGCACATATGCACAGTGTCGTACTGTGAAGCGCAAGACACGAGGTCTGAAATGAAACGCCGTGGCAAGGCAGCAATAAATACGTGTCAGTCTGTCTGGCCGGATTCCCTGGGCCTCAGTGCGTCCATGTCCCCGTCTGTCAGTTGTCAGTTGGTCTTAGTGTTCTGTGCCGAGTCCAGGTTGACCACCTGCAGCTCCGTCAGGTTACTGCTGCTGCCGCTCGACTGCTGACCAATCACCATCTGCAACACAATTATGCACGTTATCATGCGGCACTCCTGACCAATGGAAGACTGTGAGAGTGACGGAGAGAACGGAACTTTCTATGCTCAGCTGAATGCTCCACTTTGCCTTATAAGGGATAGTTTGGGTTTGCCCCCCCCCCCCCAAAAAAAATAAAAAAACCTGGTCCACTTCTCCCAAGCATGATGAACTCGTGTTTACTATTACAGTCTCAGTTTAAAGAAGTATACAGCGATCTCCTCAGGGAACCCCAGTCAATAATTAATCAGGTGTGCCTGTTCAAGGCTACAACAACATGTTGAAACATCTAGTGATCCCAGGACGTTTGATGAAGACCTATCAGTGTGAAGGAAGCAGCTGCCTAGCTGCCCTGACTGGAAGCCTGTGGGAGAACTGCTAGCATGCTTGCTGTTCGTCTTTAGTCTACAGACAATACTTCTTCCTAATGTTAAGGTTCAGGATCAATTCTATTACAACACCACAACATTCAGAGTGTAAAACAAATTCTCATTTCCGCACTGAAGATGATTTTTGCATACTTCCTGAATTGACTGGAATTTAACGGTATTTAACGGTATTGATCCCAAGCCTAATGTCTAGGAGCATCACCATTTACATAAATTGATTCATTTCAATAATCTCTTTCACATGAGAAAGCCTCATGAAATTCCACGTTTAGTATAACTGTAGCTATGGTTCTCTGAAACACTAGTTTATCAATATTCTGCTCTTTAAATTAAATCACACACACAAGCTATTAATGGAAAAAAAACAGTTCACTTTTCAATCTTGCATGGCATTCTCAGTTAGTTAGAAAAACGGGAACGACAACATGGATGCCATCCATCTTCCATGCAGTACTTGGGGTTGGCTGACGCCTGTGCTTCCATTGTGTCACTGGTGTTGTCTGAATATCTGAATGCTATGCAATCTACGCACAGAAACCCAGAGGGGGGCGGGGCAAAGCCTTCCCCTCCACAGTGAAGGACGGTGCTCGGGTGTGTTAGTGCAGGTCAGTGGCATGCTGCTTGCAGAGAGAATATGAGGGTTTCACTTGTAAAATGGAGGTCTTGCCGTACTGGGTGGAGTTGCACTGCCGACACCGGGATCTGCATGGTTCCGGGTGGCGCCGTGAGGAATACCTGAGGAATAGCACCTGGCCAGAGAGACACGTCCAAATCAGAAATTTCATTTGGATGAACATTTAACAGACAAATCAAGAAACTGTGCATGCTGTACAGGCTGAACCAAACCCACTTCAAACACTAGCCAGTCAACTTCCTTCCCATACATGTATTTACCCCAGACCTGGTTTCAAGCAGCTGTTATTTGAGCATTTGATCGAGCTTGCCTTGCAGCAGGAAAATATTAAAAAGGCAAATGACTCCTACATGAAGCCGGGTCTGATTCATACATCCCCAACACCCCTCCCCCGGGTTTCCACATTCCCCCGCAGCCGACGGAGCCTCACCTGTGTCCCAGCGAAGCCTACTGTAGTCTAGCGTGGTCTCACCTGTGTCCTGGCCCGCACCGTGGGACACCTGCATGGCAGAAGCACCCTGGGAGAAGGCGTTGAGAACGGCCAGGCCGCCGTCGGCCAGTGTGGGCGTGGACGCGTACATCACCGTGTGGGGGCTGGTGTACATCATGTGACCCGCCATGGACGTGGGCGCCGACGACGTGACAATGGTCGCTGGGGGTGGGGGGGGGGGGGGGGGGG
>JACXGI010011471.1:0-13195 GCA_016801175.1 Esox masquinongy | reverse complement strand
TATCTACCTGGACTCCGCCCATATCGGAAAGGGTTACATTCTCAGAAATACAGTGGATAGAATGTACAAATTGTTGTTTCTAACGGGAACGCCTGTTCTATTCATTTAATCCTAGCCGATGGGGGAAATTCATATGGGTTACTTCTGGATTAAAAAAAGACCGACAGGCACTTGGTTACACAGAGGAGGGTTACCGGTGGAGACAGTTGAGGTCTGGGAGATCTCGGAGCTGCTGTCGTTGGCGTGTGTGGTGGGCTGAACATGGATGGCCTGCAGCTGCTGGGTCATCCCTCCCCCTGGACGACAGGCGACACAGAAAAAAACAGCTTGTTCACCTGTGCTGGACAATGTTCTGCCAGAGCACTGAGACATTGGAGCAATACTGCAACCTGCTCTAGAAATGGGACATTGTTTCATCCACCACGTCACATCATGCCTGTATTATGATGATTATCCCTTAATACATCCCAACTGGCCACAGACAGATATGCAGAGACAGGCAGTCAGAGAGGCAGGCAGGCAGAGAGGCAGGCAGGCAGAGAGGCAGGCAGGCAGAGAGGCAGGCAGGCAGAGAGGCAGGCAGGCAGAGAGGCAGGTGTCTTTTTTCTCCAGAGCACAAATGAGACCACGACAATATCCGCAACAGTTATCATGAACTCGGCCGTTTTGGAAATTGGTACCCAATTCCTCCCAAGCACATGTCACATGTATTTCACAAAGCCCACAGTACACCAGCTCTCTCATCATCCCACAAAAAATGTCATCTAAAATAGAATGACTTGTTCCTTACGGAAGCCTGCCAATCCCCATCCAGACAGTAGCCCCCCCCCCCCCCCAGCCCATATTTACTATCAACGAGCCTCGGTCGCGTTTTGTCATTTAATGCTGCGGTGAAAGTGAACACGTCCGGCACTGACAGACCTGCCGGCCGGCAGGCTAGTACTGCCTTTCTGCCCAAACAGGCTGACGGACAGACTGACCTAGGGCGACGGCAGCGGGGAAGCGGAAGACGGCCTGCTGGCCTTGCTGTGCCAACTGTGAGGCGCTGAGCTGCTGTCCCTGCTGTCCCTGGATAGCCAGCGAGTGCTGGTGTAGCTGGCTGAGCGGAATGGTGGGGGTGCCAGGGGGAAGGGCAGTGCCTGCTGCAGGGGGGAGAATGGGGTGGAAAGAGAGAGAGAGAAGGGGGAGTTTTGTATAGCCCCTTCGTCACATGGCCCAGACAGTTGCCCTGTCTGTGGGTGTGAGATTTCAATGCTTTTTTTTTTTGGGGGGGGGGGGGGTCTGAAGGAGGATTGTGTTATTCCACCTGCCACTGCTATCATGTGCCAGACAGGTGATGCAAGCGCAGAAGAGGAGAGAAAGAAGGGGCGGAAAGAGAGAGATAGAGAGAGACAGAGAGAGAGAGAGGAGAGACAGTGGTGCTCCCAAGCTGCCCTTCATTCTGCTGTCATGATGGGAGGGAGAAGCGGGAACTCAGCCACCTCCGCAACCAAACAAAGTCCCTGCGCCGCTCCGTCTGTCGTGAGACAAGCTACGGGCATCACCCAGGAAGTGCCGTTCTGTCAGTGCTCCACAACATGACATCAGTTTCCTTTAAAAGGTGGTTAGGGATCAGTTTATAAGGTTATAATAGGAGTGACTATTTCATGCCTTACATCATCACCAGTGGACACTGACCAGTTCTGACTAACTCTTTAAAGGCAATATTTCAGAGAGAGTAATAAAAGAAATCCTTTGTAATGCAAATATAGAGAATTTGAGGCTTTCCTCACACCAGGCAGCTTATAATACATAAATTCCAAAACATTAAAACCCAATATTCCTTATGGTTTGGTGGGCTCTCCAAAGAACCAGATAGCATATACTGTCACAAAGAGCATGTCTGGCTCCTCAACCCTGTCAGAGCTGGGGCTCTGTGAATTTGTACTAAATTATCACACGAACAACCCAATCTTCGTTGAATATTCATTACTAATTACAGGGCGGAGTACGGCAGCTCCCATCACAGTGGCCATTGTGTTGGGTTCTCTAATTATTCTTCTCATACAATGGAAATCAAAGGAAGGAGCCCACAGATGAAGAGGCTTTGTAATAAGGATGAGAGGGCTTCCTGCAAATGTAAAACCCGGCCTAATGTAGAGTTGAAGTGGAGATTCGAGGCAGGCTACTGCCACGAACCACCTACAGGGCCACGGCAACATCATTCAAATTAAAATGAGGTCGACAAAACCAGAACTGGGTTCAAATACACGCTTATTGAAGTATTCTGGTGGACTAGGAGGTCCACTGGTCCAAGCCACTGACTTGGTGCACCTCAGCAGCATGGGGTTGAAACCAGCCCACTGCTCTATTCAGCAGAAATCTCTCTCCTTGGTCTCAATCACAAAAGCACAAAAAATGCCAGGAAATACACAGCATCCTCCACAGAAATGCTTAAATAACACATTTTTAAGCAGTTTGTGCAATGGAGCTTTTTTATAGTTTAAATTCCTTTTAAAGTATTTAAATAATTTCCAATGAAACCACTATTTTAAATGATCATTAACTACTTTTTAAACACCCAATAAGACCAAACAGATTTGCCAACTGTTACCTCCAGCACCATTGTAAGAGCATTATGTCTGTGTTTCAGAGTAAACTGCAGCTCATAATAAACCAGGTACGTTTGTATGAGACCATGTACCACAAGTATAACAAATAATGACTTTTAACTGTGACGTTGGTAATATACCAAAACCCATCCAAGATGCCTTACTGCAAACTAGATACTGACACAACTAAAACAGTAAGTCATAACCGTGGCATATGGTCTCTTATAATCTAGGTGGTTTGAATCCTAAATGGCGATAAACAATAAATGTATATTTATTGTATATTGCCAATAAACAACGGTTAAGCGCTGTATCCCAGCACACTGCAGAGGGTCGTGGCTTAGACCAGCTGTTGACCGTGGTATATCGGCCGTGGTAAATAATAGCATCATTAGGTACAGCGTAGCATAGAGGCCAGTTTGGCTGTAGGTACCTGACATGAAGGTGAAGCCACTGGGCAGCTGCATGACCTGACCCCCGGAACTGCCGGCAGTCTTCAGGACGGTGCCGTTGGCGTTGCTGCTGGCCGAGACGGGCGCCAAGTAGTTGGTGATGGGAAAGGAGGCCCCGCTGCTCACCTGCATGGTGGTGGAGGTGGTGAGGGACGCGGGGGCCGTGGGCGAGTGGGTACTGGTGGTGCCAGGGAGGTTGGCCACCGTGAAAGCAGGCTTTAGCTGCTCCTGGGGAGGGGGAAGCAGCAATTAGTGGGGGCTGTCCACGTAACGTCATGAAAAAAGACCCAGTCCCACACCTGACTGTAGCAGAGGATCAGAAGACAACAAGCCGTAACAGAAATGAGAAAAGGATCTCCGCACACTCAGGATCAATGTAATCTTAAATGTATTATGAGCCATTATGTGACCCAAAGCACCTAATAAACAGGAAATTGCCTTTATCCTGACTGTGCAGACATCTGGTTTTTAAGCGTTTCTTATGAGGCAGTGCCAAAACATGGTCTCTGTTTGCTTGTTTGAGGGGGGACTGCAATTTACTGACTGAATTCATTGACTGGAACACCCCAGCATGTTAAATGAGTCAAAGAAATGTCCTAAGGATTAGTGTGTGGGAATCACTTTTCAATATATTATGTCCCTCACGACCACAATGGAAACCAGCCTTTAGACTTGGTGTTTATATCCTCGATAGTTGGTGATGTGTACGTGTTGCCATGGGTAACATCATTATTCATGGATTTATAAATGTCAAATAAAATTGATCAATCAGTAGAGTACATTAAGGGAACTGGTATTTCACGTGATGATAGTTTCCTAGAATGGTAGTTCACCAAACAAGATACATTTTGTACAACTCGGCCACCACAGAAGAGTATATACTAAGGTGTCTCCTGAGTGAGCAGAAAAGCATTTATTCGTCTCTGGCAGTGGAAGGAACACACCATGTTGTGGTGCTGTAAAACAGAACATGCATGGTATTTCCAAGGATGAATGAAGGGCAAAAGACAAGAAGGGCATCATGAGAAAACGATCCTCAGTGTCCCAACGACTTAACAGAGATCCCTCTGGCCTGGCAGATCAATGCTGAGCATTTTCACCACAGAAGTGTCCCGTCAACAAAAGAAATGGGTGGACAGACAGGCCCATAGTGCAAGATCAGCTGTTTCTGTACCCATGCAGCTTTGTACAAGTACACCTACTGGATTTAATGGGCAGCGAGACCATGCTGCTTGTGTTTCAAGGAGAGTAGCTTTACCCAAGGACAGCTTGGCCCTGCAAGTCTTCCTTTTAGTAGAGCTGCAATGTGTGTTATCGGATAGAGACTACTCCTGTACAGTTCCCAGAAAAGAAAAAAAAAAGAAAAAAAAAAAAAACTGCTAGCCGCTTATAATTCAAGAACAAGTATTTTGGAGACTCTTCTATCCACAGCGACTCAGTGGGTCACAGCGAGTGAATACATTTTCCGTACCGTTCCTCTGTGGGAATCAAACCCACAACTCTGGCACCACATTTACCAGAGCCACCAGGGACCACAATTCAAACTATATTTGATGATGAATAAGCACTGGGAGTGAGAGGTCAATTCAATTAATGTCAGAGTAGAGTGACTGGCCCAGGCTGCTGGGGAGGGCATTGGAAGGGGTGACAGCTGGACATTGTCTGGTCCAGTATTCACATCCAGACCAGAAATAACTTTACACTCAAAGGCACCTCTAAAGCCAGGCAACAACTTTAACTGAAACCTGAACATTAAATTGTACCTAATCTGTGCCGTTATGAATTCATGCAAATATATAGTTGCCGCCAGAAATACATAGTGGTCACACCCATGCGCCATTTAAACATTTCTCATCAAAATTTACTTCAAATTAACATCGACATTTTAAAACCTTGTGGAACCATCTTTGAAGGTATGGTTTATTTTTTTTTTTTTAAACACACATTTAAAAAAAAATCCATCTTTGAACTTTGAATTGACAATAAGCTACACACGTGAAAACTGAATCTACAGAACGTCATTCAAAACAGTTTAGGGCACAATTATCTATATATACTGGAAGCACTAATCCAATTCAGGTCAATTGTATTTGGGAAGTAAACGATTCAAATAGACGCTTCTGAGTCAACGGTAGAGAGAGATTTGGAACACCCAAACTTAACTTCACTTAGGCCTATTGGACACCAATGCCACAGAATGAACCAATGCTGTAAACGAATATCAGCAGATGAAGCTGCAGTGTCACACACAAATCACCATTATAGTCAAAATTCTCAGGAATAAAAGTGCTCTGCCCATGTATTTTGATGGGTTACCATGACAACTGGCCTCCCAGACATTGCATCCCTGTAAACGACTGACGGGCATGTTTTAACAGAGCCTAAATGCTTTCATCCACCCTCATGAAGACATTGAGGTAGAACCACACCAAACCAACTACATGGTGACAGACATGGCAAAAAGCAAAGGTTTTCACAACACTGGGTAACTTGACAGAAGTTGTGGCACCATAATAACAAAAGGGCAACGTACCAAATGTATGCGAGGGTGTACAGTAGTGATTTGCGAGTGGGCTGCCAAGAGAGTTAGGCGAGAACAGCATGTACACCCTACGCAGCCGCACGCACTCAAACTCTCAATGTATGGCTTGGTTTCAGAGATCCTTGCTTGTCATGACTGGTAAAATGAAGAGAAACTCGTTGGATGGACTCTGATTAGGCTGGAACTAGTAGTCCGACTGAATAACAAACTCAGAATGTACAATCACAGTTCGTTATGACTTTACCAGGTATACCTGTTCGTAAATAGCCAAAGAGAAAATAATGGGGCAACAACTCAATATATAAAGCATGCACACACGGTCAAGAGATATAGTTGTTGTTTGACCAAACAATAGAGTGGGGGAGAACGTGATAATCACCTTGGACAATAGTATGATTGTTGGTGCCAGACATGGTGGTTCTAGCGTCACAAAACAGCAGACACCTTAGGTTTCTCGTACTATAGTCTCGGGATTACAGACAAAACAAAAAAGATCCAGTGAGTGACAGCACTGTGTGAACACCCCTTGTTAATGAGAAAGGTTAGAGGAGACTGGGCAGACTAAAAGCTCAATGTTTTTTTGTTCATGATAACACTTACTCCATTTCCAGTACATACCCTAAAAGACTGGTAGTTTGTATATAAAAGCACAGATGACATCAAAGAATAAGGAAGAATCTCTTAACCCTGAACAGAAACAAAATTAAATTTTAAAGTTCTGGGTCCATACAGTGTGTGTTAAGAGCAGACACACTACAAAATGGAGCAGAACCAAAACAATTAGTTCTCTGCAAGTTACGGACCAAATATATGCCCCATCTATGAAATTTGAAAGACAAAGACACACACACGTGATTTGTCAAAAAAAAGTAATAATAAAACATTAAAACACTAACTATTTGCTTCCCTCATGCTGACATATGCAGATTCTCTCGGTTTACATGCAAGAACACGGTCTTTTATTTAGAGGAACTTCAAGTCCCAACTCAATCTGTAAATGACAGAGTAGGCCTAATAGTGAGAAGTACGCAGGTAGTGAAAACTTTGGGCCAATGCAGCCAAAGCCAAACACCCCAATTGGTTTTCTTAATACGTGACTGATTGAGTGGGTGAGAGGTATTGAATGCAACGTGGACTTCTGAGGGCTCACTGATAAGTCCCTCCGCTGTCACACAGCCAGATATCTGCAAGCAAGCAAGACAACTGCGCGCACGCACACGCACACGCACACGCACACACACGACAAACAATAATTGCAGAGGTTCAATAAATCACATCTGTTCTCAAATATTGTTATTGAGAATACCTACATACCAACGCACACAGTTTGAGTACTGGTCATGACTAGACGTAATTTGTAAACAATGTCTTTATGAAAACAACATTTATTATTCCTGGTTAATGGCAAAAGGAAGCTACAGAAACCAGGAGAGAAAGTGAGAGTGAGTGTTACTAGTCCAAGGTCCTTTTCCTCTCTAGTTAAACAGCATGGTGGAGGGGGTGTGGGTTAGAGCTGTGCTGTGCTGCTTCTACAGAGGTGTGTGTGTGTGTGTGTGTCAGGAATGAGAGAACACAGTGTTTCCATTTTTTGGGTTTGATCACATCATATTGAAAAGAGATATCTTTTATCATTAATAATAACTGTTTTAGTCCAGGATAAAAGGAGTGTGACATGGTGTTGAGCACTGAAGACCAGTTATTTGCCGGACAGACCAGAGGGTGAAAGGGAGGGAGTGTCTGAAGGCCACGCGGGCCACGTTTGGGACAGGGGACATGGAGAGGACGTGGGTGGGGGTACGGACAGCTGAGGGGCCAGTAGACAGCTGACGGCAAGGGTCGGAAACCCGAGCACCTCGGGGAGGGGAGTTAACCCTTTCGACGCCAGCTGAGACAGGACGGGAGGCAACAGGCCGGCCAGCGTGAAGAATGGCAGGCCACAGCCTGTACAAACGTTGCAGCCCTTTGGTCGAACCGGTTGACAGAGGTTGTGAAACCTGAAAAGATCCTGCTTTTGTTGTGGTGCTAGAATTATGCCTTGTCTTAATCCTATCTCCTGTTTCTGTAGAACGATGTACTGCAGCATAACATACAAACAGACCACCTGGACCAGAGGACTAGTCTATCACACGGCATAATCGCCAATCCATCTCAGCCAGAACTGCAATTAAAAAAATAAAAAAATAAATAACTTTCTAATTCCTAATAAGTATTTGGAAGAGTATATTCATGATATGCATTGGAAAATACATTTTGAAAGTATTCGCTCAAATCGAAATAAAAAAGTCATGCATTGGTACTCAGAAACTGGAGGGTTTTAAATGTATTGGATAAACTTTCAAACCTTCAGATCCTCCTCTCTACCCTCTCAGTGCTGGGTGTCTCAGGCTCTTAGACTGCATCCTACCTGGCAAGCCACTCCTATCAGGTGATGTGGGGAGGATCTGTAACTCCTTTGCAGGCTTTCACTACCTGTGTCCAACAGGGCCAAGTTCTAGGCCCTGTCCTCTACTTTTCATCATATTCACACATGGCCTCTCCTATCATTGCTATGCAGATGACAACTATTTTTATCCTCCCCCATCCCAAATGGTGACATTTCATGCCTGGAAGACGTTTCTTCATGGATTTCGGCCCATAGCCTCAAGCTCACCCTCAACAAGATGAAGCGGCTCTTCCTCCGGGGAAAGGCCTAAATGCTGCAAGACCTATCACGGTTGACAGCTCCACTTTGTCCCGCTACGAAAGTGCAAAGAACTTTGGCCCTTGACAACACCCAGTCATTCTTCGCAAACATTTAAGCTAACTCTAACCGTATGCAGGCATCAGGTTCATGCTCTACAACATTTGTAGAACTTCCTTCCCTCACACACAGGTGGTGTTTCTGGATTAGTGCAACTCACTGTTGGTTGGGCTGCCTGCTTGTGACAACAACCCCTTCAACTTATTAAGAATGCCACAGCCTGCCTCTCCTTCAAACACCAACACTGCTTTCCAGTTGAAGTTTGCCTCTGTCCCTCCCATATGGTAGGGCAGATTCCGCTTAGCTCTTCAGTCCTGGCACCCCAACTTTGGAACCCAAATCCCTGCCAATTTTCTCCAATAAACACATGAAACCCTACCTTTTTAAAGAGTATATTAAGTAAGTTTCAAATAATCTAGCACTTAAGGAAAAAGTAGTTGGTTGGGTCAAATGTTAAGTATTTAAATTTACAGAAAGGTATTTAAATAAATATGAAACAGAACAATTTTCAATAGACTGTACATGATTTACTAAAAGTCAGCCAACCATTTTGTAAGACAAGTATCAACATGATGCAACATCTTTTTCCACTGTACTTTGTCTCAGCGGGAACTACCCCAGAAATGGGCCACAGAATTAAATAGGAGTCAGTAAAACAATGCTATTAGTTACCTGGCTGGCCCTAACCTCTATCAACCTCAATCTGGATCTTTTTTCACCATTAATTGGTGTTTTGCCTATTCAGATGGGCTCAGAAAAAAAATCTAATGTGATTGGTCACTGCCTTTCTTGCCTGGCTACCCCATCCAAATTACTCTGTTCAAAGGCAGTGCACACCAATGTTTCTTTACTTCAACGAGTCTGGATTTGATCCTTCGAACATACTGATTTTAAACTGTGTCAGGTTTTTGCCTGGAGGAAAACAAACTTAAATATAGCCCTTCACATTAATCAAGTCTACCCCAGCGCATCCAAGCTATTCTTCTGTCTGGACATATGTCCTATAGATTCCAGACATTCCTCTACAATACTTTAACTTTTCAGAAAGCCTGTTCCAGTTCCTTTTACCTAAAATCTGCTCAATCTATTATGGGTGTACAACCAACGTTCTACTGGCTTTGACTAACACCTCTCTTGCAACGTCATTTCTCCACAGGACCTCAGACCTTAGTTACTACTGGATCCCCCGTCCTCCTCTCACTCATCTCCAGCTCTGCAACCATCTCCAACGAAACGGAGGCTTAAAAATGAGCAAAACTGATGTGGAGAAACATGCCACTTAATATAATGGTGCAGTGACAAGTTTTAACAAATGATATGCAAATGTATTAATTGGGTGCAAAGAAACAGACTATGTCGGTCCCTCTGGGCTATAATACATCAATCTAGCTCCTCCACTGAAAATAACAATGCACAGGTGCCCTAGTGATGGAGGGCCGATTGTCGTCAGGTTTTCACTCCTCTTTTGTACTTTAGAAATTAAGTTTACTGATTAGTTAGGAGGTTCACTCACCTAGTTTTCTAATTCTTAATCGGACACCATTGAAAGGAAAAAAAATTAAAAACTTAGTTCCACTGTGGAACGCCTTTACACCCCTGACAATTTGACCCCACTCAAGCAGGAGAGAGAACATTTACACACTTGTTCAGATTTCCTGCATGCCCATGAACTACGCGCGCACGGGCATGCGCACACGCACGTGCACGCGCGTATCGTTGTTCTTCTATACAACAGAAGTTACAAATATTTTCAACTGGAAAGAGTTGTTCTGATGATGGATGAGCCGACAGGGGAGGCTGGGTCTATAGGTGGTGTGTGAGATGATTCTGTACTCACTGGAGGTTAAATAAATCCAGAGTGGCGGCCCGCCCCCCGGTCCAGCCCTCCCTCTGCTTGGAGGGGTCTACTGTAGCTAGCTACAACCTCCCTGGTGGCTGTCTGTCTCCCATTTGCTGGCTCCCATCTCGTGCTCTGTCACCCTGCCAGCAACATGGAATTCACGGCTCCATTTGGGACTGCTAAAAAAGGCAAGGCAGCCCAAGTGGAGGAGGTGCAGCCAATGGCAGCTGACCTGTCCACTTGCTTGCTGTGAAGAGGGGGGGGGCAAAGATACACCCATTGCTCCCACCTCCGCTGTCACTAAATGTGTCTCAGACTCTTTCCCCTCTCCCTGTCTCCCTCTCCTTTTCACCAGACACCCTATTTAGGAGCAGCCTTGTGATAAGGCTGCATATCTGCGTAAATTAACTTTCCGTTATCTCAATGGTTCTCAGTCTTCACACGCCGCTTCAGCTCCCAGCCTGACAGACACTGTTGCCATAGTTCACCTTGTGTCTGGAATCACTGGAAATGGAGAGAAAACAGCGGTTTCCATGGACTGGAATTGCATTCCAACTGCGTCACTTGCAGTGGAGGACGACTCAAAGAAAATTAAGCTGCAAATGAATCAAATAACGAGAGCAGTTCTATTCATTCCCGGGGGGCGCAATTATTTCCGGGGACGTCTAAGATAAGTGCGCATGCAGACCTAAATGATCAGCGAAAAAAACCGGTGTGAAAAATCCTGCTTGGTGTTCTCTGGCCTTGCGGTGCCTTTGGTGAGGCAGCTCTGTGGAGAAGGCAACAAGAGTGGGTGGGAGGAAACGTGATCTGCACTAACGAGCACTGGGAACAAATAAAACCATAATTACAACTACAACACTGTTAGCAGCCAGGGCGGGGGGGGCACAGATCCAGGATCAGTCTCCACCAGCCCCAATCACAACCGTTATGGAGAATGACTATCCTTATAGCTGATATGCATATTATAGTCTTACCATACAAGCGTTGATCCCTGACATAAATGACAAACCATACTTAACACTCTCTCCCTCGCCCCTTTGACAGACAGGCAGACAACCTCACGAGGACAGAGTTCCTGCCTGAAGGCATCCATCACCGATGAACTTGAAAAGTAACATCAAAAGAAATAGATATCAGCCAAACTTTTAATTTTAATTTAACACCAGTCATTTAGCGGATGCTCTTATCTAGAACTTCACAATAGTAAAGCCACGCTTTCCTAACTGGTTTCCCCATTGGGAATGGATCCCACAAACGTTGGCACTGAAAGAGCCCGACTAAGTGAGCCACATGGCACCGCAAGTTCCCATTCCCCTGTCTTCTATAATACACCCCTATCTGCGCCTCCAACCTCATTCAAATGTACATACAAACCACCACCAGGATTTAAAAAAAAAAAAAAAAACATTTTATAATACAATCACTGGACTCCAAAAGACAGCTGCAGCTTATAAGGAATGTGAGGGGCCTCAGCCAAGAGAGCATGCAGGGAAACCATACCATATATGGACATGGAGGCAGAATCCCTTTTTTATCAATGAGTGAAGCAGGCATTAGGAGGACTTAACAACCCAAAAGGTTGTTCGCTGGCCTCAAGAAGCAAAGCGTCTACTGTAGAAGCAAAGCATCTACTGGGACCGGCTTGTCACAATGTTAAACGACCACGTAGGGCTGGACGCGGCCCTCTAAAACGGGGTGTCCCTAAATTAAGCCGCCGGCGGATGACATTCTGCAGGTTTTCACACATCTGTGAAAGCAGCAGAAGCAGTGTGATGAAGCGCATCTGACTTGAAAGACACTTTCCAAACAGCTTCAGGACAATGCAATCTCTGCACATCAAGTTCTCTTTTACTAAACCAGTTTTGGGCATATCACAGCACTTTTGAATAATTACATTGAGGTTCTCATGAACCAAAAAACCCTCCACTGACAAAGGGGCAGAAAATATTAAGAAACACTTTTCTCATGTAAAGGTTAAAAGATAGATAAACATAGAATTGGACGCTTTTTAAGTATAACGCATCAGAGTAAGACATGAAAATGCCTTACTGATGAAGGCTGTATGTGCAAATTAAACATAATTCACTAAACAACCAAACCAAACTCCGAGCAACCAACCAAAAAAGGTCACTTCAAGTTTAAAAAACCCAGATACACAAAAGGTTTAAAACCTGTGAAAAAACAGTTCTACATTCTAAACATACCAGTTACCCTGAGGTAAACCCAATGCAAAACATTTACTTTCACTGAAACCACTGTTTTAAACCACTGATGAACTAGTTGAATTCTGCCCAGCTGTGCTTGCCTGGCCCATTCCAGTGGGGATTTGACAGAGCATCTGCTTTGTAATTCACTGGTGCTTTATCTGGGGAGAATAAGCTGCTGAGATGATTGTATTAGTATTGAAACTATCAACTGTTCACAAAAAATTAAGGGTGACATAATACATTACCGGTACAATATGGATAAGTGCCCGTTGCTAAACTGACTCAAAGGTCATGTGTAATGAGCAGAATATGCAGATGTGTTCTGTTTCTGTTCCAAAGCAAATTTGTTCTGGGTTGTATTCATTAGGACACACCAACTGTTGCAAGTTTTTTTTCCCCCCACAAAAGAACATCGCCTTATTGGTCAAGTTCATGTAGTCCCTCCCCGATTTGGTTCCTCTCGGTGCCAAATGAACACAGCCCTGGTCCTTGGGGTGAAGAGCAACAGCAGAACTCACCTTGGTCTCTCCGAGGCTCTCTGACTCAGACACCTGGTAGGTGAGGTCCGTCTCTTCGAATCCCGTGGCGCTCATGCGCTGGTCGGTGGATGGGTCACTTCGGGGCGGGGAGTCTGGGGAGTTGAGGCACGTCTGGATCAGGGCCTTGCCCGTCTCGCTGGTGATCATGGGCTGGAGCTTGCGCGTGGCAAACGTGTAGACATGCCCCGTCTCGCTAGCCACCAGCAGCAGAACCTGGGTCCCTGTCAATGTGGAGAGCTCATAGGCCTGCAACAGGATTTAGGGGGGGGGGGGGGGGGGGG
>JACXGI010011470.1:9627-24943 GCA_016801175.1 Esox masquinongy | reverse complement strand
TCCCTCCCCCCTCCCTCTCCTCGGCTGGTCTGCTGCTGCTGCACACGCCTGGAGACATGGAGGAGTTTTATGAACTCGTCCCACAGTGCTCCAAATGAGCCGTGGTAAATTCCTCCCTGCCAGTCAAACCCCGGGGAGGCAGTCAAGAAAACCCTATTATATTCCAGGGCAGCACAGCTCAAACTGACAGTGACTGCTGCGACAGCAAAGTCGGGGCTGCCGAGAGAAAGAGACGGACAGAGAGAGAGAGAAGCCTTCCTTCGCAGACATGACAACCAGAGGGAAATTCCAACAAGTTTGTGCTCCTCGGTTTAGATGTATGGATTGGAATAACAGCAATGTTGTCCGCAGCCTACCTGAGAGCCTGTATTCCAATTCAAGGACATCTACACCCGGAGGCCTCAACCGAACATAATGGCACACTATGAGCAAAGGAATAAGGGAAGAAAACTCAGCATGTCCTATTGTTGAAACAAAGGTTATTATGGGCCAAATATAAGGAGCTAAACTTTACAAGGATGACACCTTTAATTGCGGTCTCAGACAACATCTTACATGAGAACTATGCTGTACCCAGACAGGTGATATGCACAGTGACAAGCAAGGGATGAAAACTGAGGCAAGAAATTGGAGAGCAATATGTCTACATGTAGATATTATAAGGAAAGATCCGATTACAGGTTAGGGACCCGCACCAGTTTATTGGAGCAATCAGACGGTGCTGGACTGACAGGGAGATTAGTAATCCCTGTAAGACTCCCAACCTAATAACCGCAACGATAACAGGTGACAGATCAGGGGGAAGTGGAAATGTTTTTGTGCTTTCTTGACTTTACAGGAGGCACAACTCCATTCCCATAGAACAGTAAAAGGCATCACTGTCCACCATCTGTCCTGCTTGTCATTTTAACACACTTGACCTGCAACACCTCCCACATACTTGCTCGTCAGCTTGTTACATCTTTTGGTTTGTTTTTTACAAGAAAAGTGTGTCTGTGTATCTGTGTGTGTCTGTATGTCTGTGTGTGTCTGTGTGTGTCTGTATGTCTGTGTGTATTTGTGTGTGTGTCTAGAGCTCCATAGGCCAGCATGCCTTCAGGGCCAGGCAGTTGGGAGAATAATGATCCCATTGATTCCGACAAGCCCGCTATACAGTCGCCATTGATTTCCTATTCAAATGCATACATCTGGCTTCTAATGTGGTCCATGCAAATCAGATCCTTCTCGTTAATCTGCGCCTGAAAGAAAACCATTCAAACAAACATGTTATAACTACTGTTATGAGTAATCCTCAATGGACACCTTTATTCGGAGAGTGCGAACAAACCGGTGAGGGACGTTCCAGCTTGGAAACAAAGTTCAGGCAGGAAAAGTTGCTTCCCAGATGAGGGAGGATAACATGGATGAAGGTCGTCTCCCTCACACACGAACGCCGCTCCTTGGGAACGTGGTGATGAGAAGCCAGGGCCCGGAGGGGTTTTACCCATCTAGCCATCAGCCCAGGCCAGATGTGCTGCTGTTTTTAGGTCTGGCGGGAGGGTAGCCTGACCCTGCTCACCCCAGGTCTAATGAAGGATTGACCGACTCTGGAGATGTTTTCTCTTCCTCTTTAATTTGTATTGCAGGACGGCAAACTTATATGTCAGGTTTATGGTTTTGCAGTGTCATAGTTATAGGGTGATGTCTTTTAGTCAATGTTATATTTATACATTGATATGTTAGAGTCAATGTTATAGTTATAGGGTGAAATCTTTGAGTCAATGTTATAGTTATAGAATGATATCTTAGAGTCAGTGTTATAGTTATAGGGTGATATCTTAGAGTCAGTGTTATAGTTATAGAATGATATCTTAGAGTCAGTGTTATAGTTATAGGGTGATATCTTAGAGTCAGTGTTATAGTTATAGAATGATATCTTAGAGTCAGTGTCATAGCTATAGGGTGATATCTTAGAGTCAGTGTTATAGTTATAGAATTATATCTTAGAGTCAGTGTTATAGTTATAGGGTGATATCTTAGAGTCAGTGTTATAGTTATAGAATGATATCTTAGAGTCAGTGTCATAGCTATAGGGTGATATCTTAGAGTCAGTGTTATAGTTATAGAATGATATCTTAGAGTCAGTGTTATAGCTATAGGGTGACACCTTAGAGTCAATGTTATAGTTATAGGGTGATATCTTAGGGCTTATGTACATAATGAGAGAATAAAAAGCTAGATTGACTTCTTTTATTTCCATAGAATTTTCGGAAATGTGACACTACCTTGGAAGTTGATGTCTCAAGCTATCGACATCTGCACATTTACACAACAAAATTATGCAGTGTCTCAAGTCTACTTTGATACGTCTCGGAAAATACATAGTAATATAAATAAACCCTAAGAGTCAGGTATCGCTGGCTTATCAACAAAGGTTTTGTCTGCATGTCATTCCTATAGATCATTGGGTGTCTGGAGCCCAGTAAAATCTCATCTCTGTAGCAGAAGTGATGGGACGACTTTTGTGATTCACAAAGTGAAGTTCTGGGTCACTCCTCTTTTTGTGTGGCATTGTGCATCCCATCATATAAATGAACCCCTGGTCGCTGGCCTTCTCTTCAGCGGTAAACAGGCTGGAAATGCACATATTGGACATACGAGTGGAACCCTCGGTATGCAGGGAAAAGACACCCATTTTATGATTTGCATGCAATTAACAGCGCAATTACCGCAATTGTTAGAGACCATTAAGCAAGGCAATGTCAAGCCCGCATGTGAGCAGATAGCTGTTCGTAGCGATGTAAATGGACTGTCACATGAACTTCATGAAGCAAAGGCTCTGTAGCACATATGAAATGACCATGATCAGGGGTCTCCCAGTCCACCATCAACTAATTTCATAACATGAAAATCCATTCCGCTCTTGGTAGTGGGGCATGCAGCCTGGGGCTTAGAGCTTTAAGTAACAGAAATGTTGCAGGTTTGAATCCATCTGTCAACCATCTGTTGTTGTGCCCTTGAGTAGGGCACTTAACCCGATTTTGCTCAAATTGCCCAAGTGACTAAATTGTTAAACACAGCAATGATGCTGACTGGCAGTTTTAAGGCCGATGAATTGTAACATTTGGTATCAATATGATTGCATCAGTGAACGTCTGGAAGCCAAGGTCAGGCCACCTGGAGCTCCAGCAGGTGGATGTCATCAGCAGGCACTAGACCGGCCCTGACACTTCTTACCTTTTATCATTTATTTAAACATTTAAGGAAAATATTACCAGTCAACGGGAGGTAAATGGATTTGAATGAGAAATGTTTTTTAAACATTTGCAAAGATGTTAAATAATAATAATACTATAAACATTATTTCCTGTTTTGTGTAATGGTGATGTAATATAATACCAGCCTACACTGCCTTCGGAAAGTATTCCGATCTCTTCAATATCTACATATTTTATTGTGTTATAGATAATTTATGATTGATCACATAAATTTTTTTGACATCAATCTTCCCACAATACCCCTAATGGCAAAGCAAGCCCATGTCTGGAAATGTGTGCTAATTTAATGAAAATCCAGAACTGAAATATCTCATTTACTGTATATATATAAAAATTCAGTGGCTTGCATCTATGGATGTTTGTCCTTGTGGCAGGATCACCAAGATCACGAGAACCTCTGAAGCTCTGCAAGAGTGGCCATAGCGTTCTTAGTCACCTCTCTAAGTAAGGCTCTTGGCTGGTTTCTTAGTTTGGACTGATTGCCAGCTCTGGGAATAGTTTTGGTGATTCCAAACTTCCTGTAATTCATTTTAATGAATTACAGGAAACTACAAATGCTACTGCAACTTTATCTCCAGTGTACAGAGAGTTCCTTGTTATCTGCTCTGACCTGCACATTATACAGACAGGTGTGTGGCGTTCTAAATCATTATACAGACAGGTGTGTGGAGTTCTAAATCATTATACAGACAGGTGTGTGGCGTTGTAAATCATTATACAGACAGGTGTGTGGCGTTCTAAATCATTATACAGAAAGGTGTGTGGCGTTCTAAATCATTATACAGACAGGTGTGTGGCGTTCTAAATCATTATACAGACAGGTGTGTGGCGTTCTAAATCATTATACAGACAAGTGTGTGGCGTTCTAAATCATGTGCATTCCATAGAATTTAACACATGTTGACTCCAATCAAATTCATGAGTCATCAAATATATTCAAGGGTCTAAATTATTCCTGAATAATTCCTGAAGACATTTTAAATCATACAGTATATATCCTGTGTATCTTTACAAATGTGAGCTAAATGTGTCAACGGTCTAAATTACAGAATCATTTCTGATTCTCTGTTTTATCCGTCACGCGTCCATTACATTGCAATTCCACAAGATCCAAAATATCATTCAGCAAGGTCTGAACAAGGAGGACTGAGATGAGCAACAAATTCAGGACACATTCCTTCCCTTCTCATCTTTCAGCAGGCTCATCTAAGACATAAAACCTTACCTTCCATTAAAACCAAGCCACAAAACACTAATACACCCTTTAGCCTTCATGCTCTGCTCTCTCTGAGCACAATTACCCATGATCACACAAACAGCGTTTGATTTTATGACCCAGACCTGGTGCAGTGCTGCAGGGAACGATCGGGGCTAAGTAGTGCACACACATGCACGAACATGAACACACACGTTCACACACATACACACACATACACACACGCGACCCTCCCCCTCTCACTCCCCTCTGGTGCTCTTTATAGATGACTTGTGAAAGGCCAAGAGACTAGAGGTGAGCCGGTCTGATGACAGGCTAGGAGCTTCATCAGTGACCAGCACACAGCCAGCTTGCTTTTTGAAGATTAGCCCAGAGATTGAAATCCTAAACTGCCTATACGACTGACTGGCCTGTCTGCCTGTCTGTCTCTTTACATATTTCAGTTTTAACCCCTGCCTCTCTACAAGGTTGCTGTAATTGGCCAATTTCCTGCTTATAAAGTGTCTGGTCTGTTTTAATTGACTAGGCCTGTTATTGGCTTTGAGGTGCTTCAAATGGAAACCAAATGCAGAGGCGCAGAGCTAGCATTGCTCTCTGATCCTTGCTGAGAACAAACCACTGCATGTTATGAGGAAAGTCCATAAACAGAACTGCAGTACTTAGCATCAATGATTAACAAATGAAGATTTTGTCTGGGACTCGGCATGTAATCTGTGTGTTCCTAGTTGATATAAGGCAGACAGTGTTGGTTATTACAGCCGTTGGTTGTCACAGCGGTTTGTTGTCACAGAGGTTGGTTGTCACAGGGGATGGTTGTCACAGGGGTTTGTTATTACAGGGGTTGGTTATCACAGGGGTTGGTTGTCACAGGGGTTGGTTGTCACAGGGGTTGTTTGTCACAGGGGTTCGTTATCACAGGGGTTTGTTATTACAGGGGTTGGTTGTCACAGAGGTTGGTTATTACAGTGGTTGTTTATCACAGGGCTTGGTTGTCACAGGGGTTGTTTGTCACAGGGGTTGGTTGTCACAGAGGTTGGTTATTACAGTGGTTGTTTATCACAGGGGTTGGTTGTCACAGGGGTTGGTTATCACAGGGGTTGGTTGTCACAGGGGTTGGTTGTCACAGGGGTTGGTTGTCACAGGGGTTGGTTATTACAGGGGTTTGTTGTCACAGGGGTTGTTATCACAGGGTTTGGTTGTCACAGGGGTTTGTTATCACAGGGGTTGGTTGTCACAGGTGTTGGTGTCACAGGGTTAGGTTGTAACAGGGGTTTCTTATTACAGGGGTTGGTTGTCACTGAGGTTGGGTGTCACAGGGGTTGGTTGTCACAGTGGTTGTTTTCACAGGGTTAGGTTGTAACTGGGGTTTCTTATTACAGGGGTTGGTTGTCACAGGGTTTGGTTGTCACTGAGGTTGGTTATTACAGGGGTTGGTTATCACAGGGGTTGGTTGTCACAGGGGTTAGTTGTCACAGAGGTTGTTTATAACAGGGGTTGGTTTTCACAAGAGTTGGTTGTTACAGGGGTTGGTTGTCACAGCGGTTGTTGTCACAGGGTTAGGTTGTAACAGGGGTTTCTTATTACAGGGGTTGGTTGTCACAGGGGTTGTTTGTCACTGAAGTTGGTTATTACAGGAGTTGGTTGTCACAGGGGTTAGTTGTCACAGAGGTTGTTTATTACAGCGGTTGGTTTTCACAGGAGTGGGTTGTCACAGGGGTTGGTTGTCACAGGGGTTGGTTATCACAGGGGTTGGTTGGTACCTCAGAACTGTGTGTACGTTATCGGCTTCTAAAATCACTTCACTTTCACACGCATCAGCAAAATAGGTTGATCTAAGTGAAATGTAGGCTATATCTGCAATGAAGAACCATGTAGTGAGCTGTTACCGCGTGGTTCCACGATGTTCAAGTTTACCCATCGCTTGCCTGCAAATCCAACCAAGGAGTCCCCGTAAACACTGAGATTAGAACGCGCTGTTCCAAATTACACCCCACCCATCTCCCTCCAAAACATACCAAGCGAGAAAGCCAGAGATTTGTCTTTCATAAAGACATATGAAGTCTGTGGTTGTAATATTTCCATACGTTCTATCAAGGGAGGCCAACTCTCCACCAGGACATATCTGGTGTGCAGGCCTCCCCGGGCCTCTAACCACATTACTGCATAAACATTACCTAGGCCTACAGGACAGGACCTGGGAAAGCTTAAGTGTGATTCGGAGCTCAAACCAATCCCTTCCACACCCAGAACCTCTCCAGATGGACTGGCTGATGTGTTTCATACTGTAGACACTGAAGTTATTCTACTCAGTTGGAGGTTAAGTGTCTTGAGGAAGAGCACAATGGCAGGGAATGGCATGAATATTTGATTAGACGGGCTCAACAGCATTCTACTTTCGTTTTTACAAGCTACAAAGAGACACCACCTGTTACTGCCCATGTACATACGATTTAAACACGTGGATATGTCATGAATCCCACCAGACAAAAACTGCATGAACACTTAACCATTATTCATCTGTGGTCTATATAGCGAAATGTCATTTGGGAATTTCTGTTAACATGGTGTAACATCATATTTCAGTGCTCTTGCCCCAATCACCAGCCAGTTGGGCAGAACTGACAGGGAGGATTGCAGAGCCAAGCACAAACTATCAGGTTCTGATTGCATTTTTTTGGTAGAAAATGTCTGCTCTCTGAAGTGCGTGTGCAGTAACTAAATGTGGACTGCACTCAGAAATCAAGGGACAAATATATCATGGTGAAGAAGCGTTGTCTAGTTAAAATTAACACGGATTGTTACCTACAATGGCCGTCTTGAATGTGATATTGGCCTAGCACCGCCTAGCTAATGACTAAAACATGAACGAAAAGGCCAATCGAATCGGAGCCAAAGAGGAAGCCACAAAAGTATAGCTATGTCAGCTTCAATTAGCCAGGCCTGAAGAGCAGGAACAGCCAGAACTGATGATGTCTAATTTGTCTTTCATAACTGAGCCCACCACTTCTCTGCATCCATCACTCACAGCCTTCCACCCTGGCTTTCCCAAATGTTAACGCTTTTCCACATTATTCCCTAAGGAAAATAAGCTAGAGATGGAGTTTATCAAGGAATACTATGGGCCAAGTGTACACCACGTATGTCTGTAACAGTGCCTCTTCCACTCCTCACCCAGACAAATAGATATATGTAAGTCACATAGGAAGATGGTGAAGAAGACACATTTTTCCACTCTCTGTTTTCCTCACTTGCTTTTTCCTCATTTTCCTTCTTATCCATTCTCCTTCTTCCTGGATTTCTCTTCTTCTTTCCTTCCTGTCTCCTCTCTTTCCTCTTCTCTGTCTTCATCTCTCTTCCTCTGTCTTCATCTCTGTCCTTCTTACTCCCTATCTCTCCCTCTCTCTTCCTCTCAATTAAATTTCAATGTAAATGGCTTTGCTGGCATGGGAAACATTTGTTTACAATACCAAATCAAGTGGAAAATGTAAACATACTGTTTAACAAATAATAACCATGGAAACAGAAATGAATTTAGAAGTGAAAAAATTTAAAAAGTAAAAACTACCCAAAATTAATTTTAAGTATTTTGCAGGTTATATATTATTTGCAGTCTTGTAAAAATGTGCCAATAATTATGAGTAAGACTGACAAGAGAAAATAACAAAATTGTATGTTTATGTTTTGCTTGTCCTTTTGTCATGACAACAGGTCACGCCCTGCTGTTGTGATTGCACATTTTGGTATTTTGCCCAACAGATACAAGAGTTCGTCAATCTCTGATTTTGTTTCAAATTGTTTTGGGGTCTTTATGATTTATGGGAAATGTCTCTCGTGTTGTGAAACATTTGGCAAGTGTAATGAATGAACTCGTAGAGACAGAGGTGGTTGGATCCAAGCGCAGAGCACAGTATGTTTTATTGGAAATCCAACAAAGAAAACCAAGGAGCAGGCTGGCATGTAGTCGCAGGGCAGGCAGATGGTCAGTACACAGGAACCGAATAAACAGGAGCAGAAGTACCAAAGGGATGATCCAGTAAACGGCAGTCAGAAAAGGCAGGCACAGGTCAGGACTGTAGGAAGATTTTCAAACTCTCTATGACAAGAAAAACCACAGGCTTTTTATAGTTACTCTTTAACAGTACCTCACAACTAAAATGAGACACAGACCTGAACAAAATAAGGAACACAGAACAAACACAGGTGGTTAAAATTCAGGTGATTGCAACCTGAGGGAAGAATTGCGTTTAGGGGCACCATGATGTTGTCCAGGTGATTGCGATCTGAGAGGAGAGTGGCGTTCAGGGACACTATGGTATTGTCTAGGGCCAGAACTGGAAAATGACCTCACAGCAAGGGATTAGGAAGTGAAGCACGGTTTCCACCTAATTTTGCAGGCATTGTGCGCTCATCGTCCCTCTCTTGCTCTTTCGCTCTTCTACTGTTACGCACACACACACACACACACACACACACACACATACATATGCATGCACGCACACACTCTACATTTAATGCCCAACACTGTAGGAAGTGGCTCCCATGCTAGCCAGTTAGCAGGATATTTTTGTCTGCGCGAGTGGGCAGTGGTGTCACTCACAACACTTTGAGCTCAGCGGTTGGAGAAAGAGCTGTGAAAGCCAGTCACTAACATCAGAGACATTCTTTCTCTCCCTGCATCCCACTACCAGATGGCTAATCTTACCCGTACAGGAAATACAATCCTTAATCAATTTTTTTTTAAATACACCACGGTCACCAATATCTCACCACGGGGCGACAACAGAAGATAGCTTCCTTTCAATGATTTCACTTTGTTTCTGCGGCTGGCAAAAAGAACTGCTATGCTTGAGCAAGGGCTGCTTGTGGAATAAACTGTCCACTTTGGAGTTAATATGTAGCCTGCCTGCAGAGCATAGTCACGACAACAAAACAATTAAGTTTTGGCCCAGACGCCATAACATACACCATACAGATACTGAAAGCTAGCTGAACACCGTCCCTATGTGAGTCTATCTGCCTCTATGCCTCTGGTCCTGTATGTAGGTAGCTATTACAGTGTTTTTACCCAGGAGGCCTGCAAGTTGTCCAGGGCAACCTATTCCTTAAGATACATGCGTAGGTCCACTTCCATGCTTCATCCCGCTGATGTCCGCCACATTCCCACAGATCCGAGACCAGATCCCAAACAAGATCCCAGACTCCCAGACCAGATTCCAAACCAGATCCCAGACTCCCAGAGATCCCTCAACAGCTAATGTGCCCCTGAAACCAACCATTTGTCTCCAGATAGGAAAGCGTGAATGCTCCTCCCCAGTTCCTCTCACCACTTATGCCGCATTTCCACTGGTGCTTTACCCCGGTACCAGAGCTACACAGGTGATTTATGCTAATGTTGGCTCTAGACTTTCCTGTTTCAACTATACATTTGGTACCAAGGACTTAAGGAGGGACTCAGGTGGGGAGGGAGGAGTAAACGCGATTCGGTTTTTAGGCTACGAAAAAAGTAAAAGGCGATATTTTTCTGGTAGTAAAATAACAAACAATAACGCTGTGCTCAGTTTGTTTATAATACGGCGTTGGAACTTGAGTAATAAAACTAATTTCTTCCATTAACTCCTGCGACCGGCTACCGCAATAAAGCCAGCATATTCAGTATTTAGTTTAATACTGTAAGTATTTTGTCCAAACTTTCTACCTTTAATAGAAGGATTCGAGAAAATTCTGAGGTAATTTTGTGTTGTTATAGGTTCTGTAGGCTACGTCTCGGTCCGTTTTTCTATTGAGTCAATGGCATCGTACCACCTTCGGTCGTTCCAACTCTTTCCGTTCTGAGTCTTTGCTTCTCTGTACTGTTGCTTTATTTTCTTTGTTTTCAGGGATCAGGGATTCAGGAATCTGTTTGTTAGATCGGATGAAAACCATTACAAGAAGCCTAAACAAATGATACACATCGCTATTCGAATAGCACAACATGCCACGTTTTCACAGCACGTAACGCGTCAACCCGCAAAACCCGCCCTAAGTCCTAAAGTCCGGGGCTCGGCACCAAGCGAGAGCCGGGCTACTTGGCCATGGCCTAGTGGCCGATTAGGGCCGGCCAGTGTCAGTGGAAGCAGAAAAAAATCTGGACTTTAGGGTAAAACACCAGTGTTTGGCACCAGTGGAAACGAGGCATTAGTCACTCTCTGTCACTTCGGCAGCAAATGACTGGCTGTCAGTGTGGGAGGTTTCCCCTCACAGCCGAAGACCAAGCTGAGAAGGCCAGACGGTGTAAGGTGTAACATTCCTGAAGTCAAGACAACCGTTGACAATATGTTTAAGAGTGGGGTGTTGTCAATGCTAGTTAACAGAAAATTGGTGTATGGTTATTGTGATGTATAATTGCGATGGTTGAATACCACTTTTTTGACATATATTAATGAGAGCGTGTTGTAAGGAGGGAGGGAAGTGATGTACAGCTCTGGATCTTTGCCAAGTGCTTGAACCGTGACAATGTTCTGGATTGAACTAACTTTCTCATGAACAGCCTGAAACACCCAGACACACACATACAAAGTCATGGGAAGTTTGACTCTTTCTACTGACTCGGATCTTGTGGAGTCATTCAGGAAAAAGTTGGAATCTTTCAAGTAATTTCGTTCATTTGACTCAGTAATGCCGAATGCTCATCATCATCATGTCGTTTACGTGTCTTTTCGACTTATGCAAACACTTCCTTTACTCTATGATTACAACTATGTTTACCATTACAATAAAAAATCAAATACTACATTAATTACAGTAGGCCATGTGTCCAATTATCTGTTACGAACATGTATTTACAATGCTACTTTCTTGATCAACTTTTCTTTGAGAACGTCAAACTAACAGCTGTTGGACAGAGAGTAGGCTACTGAGCTGGAAGCCAGCGGTCGGGGTAGAACTCTGGCAGATGTTCAAATGAATGAAACAACCGTCCAATTATCTATCTGTTACAAACATGACTACTGTCTTGATCTATTTTTCTTTGCGAACGTAAAACTAACAGCATATTCCGTGGTTGGGTAGAACTCCGCTGCCAGTCGTTCAAATGAACAAAACAACCATTGGAGGACCGGCTGTTGTAGAAATCCGCAGTCAAACGTTCGAATGAATGATACAATTGAATGAGTCACTAGAAAAAAGGACCTGTGAGTCCCGAGTCACTGAAAAGATTTGTTCAAAACGAACGAATCGTTCGCGAACTGCACATCACTAATACACACACACACACACACACACACACAAACACAAAGTAAACCCATATATTTATGCTTGGTGCAATACCTCCTGGTATTTACAGTGGTTAGTGGAAAATGCTTCATCTGTGGACAACGTGAATCAGAAACAGCTGTTTTCCAGAGACCCTAATGATGTCACGCCCAAGAACGCCAACAGGGAGCCGAACACAGTGGGGGCTGTCACTCAACTGACAGAATGGGAGCTGCAGGGCCTCTGTTTGGGGAAGTCACCTGTCACTCATCTTTTCTGCCATGGGGAAGCTGCTGGGCCAGCCAATCGGAGGAGGTCCCTGCACAGCAGGTCCCAGGACCAGGAAGAGAGGCTCCATCTGGTAGGAGGGTGGGAGGAGAAGCATCTAAATGTGCTGCCTAACATACACGTGGAACATAGTAGGGGGGACATATTACGAAGGTATTAAGATTAATCCTGTCTATCAGAACTGCTGCTATTGTGTCTGATTCTAGTCAGATGGTATTTGTAAAATACTTTTTGAGCTCCCCATGATGGGCCTTCTCTGTGATAGACCTTCTCTGTGATAGACCTTCTCTATGATAGACCTCTGTGATAGACCTTCTCTGTGATAGACCTCTTTGATAGACCTTCTCTATGATAGACCTTCTCTGTGATAGACCTTCTCTGTGATAGACCTTCCAGGATACAGTATTATTATTCTGGCCAACTTTAGGATTATGCCCACGACACTGTGTCACAAATCTAGGACCCATGTAAGTGTTTTATAATTTGTACATATGACTACACCACCGTCAGATGGATAATATTATTGGAATATTATTGGAATGAGGTCTAATTCGCTAGAGTTAAATAGAATCAGAGTGATTTAAACAAACACATAAAAAATGACAAGAATGACAATTAATGCATTTGAATGTACTGGACTTTTTTTATGTGTAAGTTATCTTTATAACTTTAAAACAAGACAGATCCGCTCCAAGATCAGAGGAAATAGGACTGAATGGGAATTTGTGCGCCACATTTACCAAATCACCAATGTGATTAATAGTGGCTAACACCTCATAAAAATAGAAGCCGCAATTACCGTGGAAATTAGAGGGCAGCATTACCATCATGCTAATAAGAAGTGAACATAATTACATTTATCTCTGTATTGTCACAGAGATTGATAAATTTACGCTCAATCTCGTTAATCTCTCAATAACATCCACCACAGAATTTCGTAATTATCCTTTTGGAACAGACCCAACAGGACAAGGAGAGAGAGAAAGAGCGAGAGTGAGAGAGAGAGAGTGGAAGAGACTCTCCTGTCCATCCTCAGTAGGTTTTACACTCATTTCCTGTCCATCCTCAGTAGGTTTTACACCCATTTCCTGTCCATCCTCAGTAGGTTTTACACCCATTTCCTGTCCATCCTCAGTAGTTTTTACACCCATTTCCTGTCCATCCTCAGTAGGTTTTACACTCATTTCCTGTCCATCCTCAGTAGTTTTTACACCCATTTCCTGTCCATCCTCAGTAGTTTTTACACCCATTTCCTGTCCATCCTCAGTAGTTTTTACACCCATTTCCTGTCCATCCTCAGTAATTTTTACACCCAGCAGTAGTTTTTATTTCCCAGCAGAGAGAGGGTACTGCAGATAATTATTAACTCTGAAAATGTGTCTTTGTTTGGGGGTCTGAATGGAGAAACTCTTCAGTGTTGAGGAGATAAAGGCCCAAACAAAAGGGGCCAGAATTGGACCAGGATTTGCTATAATGGCGGCAATTATCAGAGGGGATAACATCAGCGCCCCTTTGCTCATCATAACAGACCTATCACAGGGCGGACGTCAGGAGAGGGGCGGGACAATGTGTGAATCAGCTACTATTCACCTCCGCCCTGGTTGGCTGGCTCGCCAACTGGCACACGTTCATCGGTCAAACGCTTGGTTGAGCCTGCGCCTGGCTTTCCTGCCCTCTTCGCACTAAAAGCTCCCAATAATGGCTTGCACATAGAAAAGATGCTCCAACATCACCACTTCCTGAATTACAGCCTGGGCTGATGGCATTGCTGGGTGGGTCCTGAATTACACACACAAGCCTCTGTTCAGCTTAAATTCACCTAGAAAAAAGTTGAGGGAACCCACAATACAATTGTGCCCCGAGGCAATTGATGGTAATGCTGAAGAACAAGTGGAATTGATATGCAGCATTGCTCTTGCAAGAGCTACAACACATAGAACAGAAGATGAGCCCCCCGGCCATTAGAGCCAAAACAAAGACAGCACCCACAAGAGCAGTGCTGTGGGACATGTCACCCAGCAACTCACAGGGCTGTAATTTATCTGCTTTTAAATCTGGGACTCTGAATTTCAACCCCTAATCCCCTTCAGACTGTGCGTACTGAATCTAAAGCGGTTCTTCACTCCAGCTCAGCATACGTGTTACCGACCAGATTAGAGTGTGGCTCCATCCACAGCCAGTGTGTTTTCTTTCACGCCTATTTGTCATTTCTCTGGGAACAAGGTGAATGAGGTTTGGTTGACCCGTGGGCGTGTTTCTTTCCTGCAAGCTGAATCAATGAAAAACCACCAGACATTCAATTTATGGTTTGAGCTGTGGAATCCATAGATATCTTATCCCTCAGTCTGGTTATTCAATCTCCATTTGATTATGTATTGTCAAGGATGAATGTTGGATTGCTAAAATACAGTGTTGTCTCTTCCCAGTGTTTTTCAGGTCTATGGTTTCTATATTAATTCCAAATTGTTTTAACTGAAGATAAGGTGCCTGTCTCTCAAGGTTATTACAGTCATACGGATGTAGCATCTGTAACCTATGGAAATTTCGGGCTTGTTTACGATAGTATGTTGACACGCATCAGTCTAACATACGAAACACACTCAGTGGTTAATTAGATTTTCAAGCCACTATACAAAGTCACAAATGTAGGTGAATAGACCTGTCATTCAAAATCTGTGCCTGCTACAATAGCCCCATAGGAAGACAGTTGATATCTTGCAGTTTTAGATTTAGATCTGGGCCTTAATGTTGTCTAGCTGTAGATCTGTAAGCATCATCAAATTGGTGAGTGGATAAAGCACATGTCTGAACCCTTTTATTTGTCAACTGAAGCCTTTGTTCCTTATTCTAATGAGCATGGGTAAAAAATGTTCTCTCACTTCCTTGAAATACCACATCTAGAAGAGCACCACTCACAGTAGTGAAAAATATTAACACTGTTGTTTCTTAAAATTAGCAGCCACTCTTAAAAAGAGTGACTTTACACTTACAATCTGCTTGTTGTATAAATAATTTTCAGATAGACAGCAATTATGCTGTAAAATTTCCATTTCACTAAGTGTGTCAGGTCTACTAACAAAATCTTACATTGATGTAGGTAGGATGAGGACAGAGGAATGACGCTGAGATAGGTGGTACCCTCTTCTCCACATTGCATTAACACAAAACAGTCCACACGCCAGTTGTTTGTGCTAACAGAATTCTTTGAGGCTGACGTCAAATCATGGACCACATGTCTCTTCTTATAGCAGAAAGTCAATATTGACAGCATAACCACCCAGCCTCATCCCCCACCCACACCCTTCCTCCACCACACCCACACCCT